>SZWC01001868.1:86748-118808 GCA_023375785.1 Penium margaritaceum | reverse complement strand
AGTTGACTACTGCAGCAAGAGTTGACTACTGCAGCAAGCAGTGACTACTGCAAGAACCAGTTACTGCCAAAAGAGCTGTGCAGTAGATCACATGTCTACTGCGCAACACCCGTGGCAGTTGCGGTATGATGCCATGCGGATGTGATGCTGCTGTAGCACATGGTTGGAGATAGAATAATTTACTTCGCAGAGCTGAAGAAGGTAAGGAGAAAAACAGGAAGAAAAGCGTACCGTGACGGGTTGTTGGCCATGGGGGCTGGCTTGTCCCCTGGGGCAACACCTTCCTCCTTTCTCCCTTCTGTCTTTTCTAGAAGAGGCCAGAGCGAATCTCCAGGTTTGCCACTACCTCTGAGTGCCTAAACCACGCTCCCTCTCTCTCTCGCTTCCTCTCCCCACCCTTCATTACTCGTCCTCCCTTCCACCCTTCCCTGGTCGACTCTAATTTCTTCGTCCCTCTAAATCCGACACCTGGCTGTCTTAAACTTCCTGGCTCCTGCTCCCTCTCTGCTACTCGAACCCTCTTCCACTCAAACCCTCTTCCACTCGAACGCTCTTATCTTCAATGGCAGTCCCTATGTTCCTCCGTCGACATGAGCGCGAGCGTCCGAGTGTTGGCGAGGCCAAGGGGAACGCGTTGACAGTCACCGACTTTGAGAATCAGCCTCCTCGCAATGGCAGATGCGGTCAAGCAGCCATGGCTGCGTCGCATGTGGTTGTTAGTGCAGCTCGTCTCTCCACTTGTTCTGGGGTGGGTAGTCGTTCCGAAATCGACGAAATTAGTTTGTAGCTTCGACTAATGAACCAATACGGGGTTCCGAAATGGACAAAATAGTTTTCAGTGCATCTGGGGCGGCGGGAAATCGAGGTGGCGAGCGCTGGCGATGCTGGCCGTATAGCTCGCCTACCGGCAGTCTGCTTGGCGAGCGAGTTGCGACGTCGCGAATTTTTGGGGTTAGGTAGTAACCCTATGCAGTCGGTTCGGTATCCAAGAATCAGCGCTGACGTCAGAAAATCCGCTGCACAAGGACTTCAGCAACGGCAATTCTGTCTGCGGTCGGTGTTTCTGTCCACCGACAGCCCATCGAGTATTTTCTAGGTATTTCTTTCAGCACTTCTGTCGCGTCCGGAAGACAGGCCCTCTCTGAGCGTGATTTTCCTTGCGGAAGCGACTCCCAGTCCGAGAAATTCGTGCGAATCGGACAGACTTCGCGCAGCAACCAGGGTTTTTTCCGAAACAGATACCGGACATCGCAAGCAAGCACTTGACTTCACCGATGACGACTTCTCGGACAGGAGGGGAAGGTCGAGCAAAACTAGTTTCCAAGGCAGATAACATGTTTGAACCCGGCTTCAGTCTATTACTACGTAACCCCAATGCAAGCCTGCGTGCAACCAATGCCACTAGTTTCCCCCCGTCGTCACTCCAACTAATTAGTTATTGAGCCTTGCTACTCGATTTTCTGACTATTTAGTTCAAACTAATAGAACTAGAAGCCCTTGGCGATGTTAGACAACAACTAATTTGTTGGTTTTTTAGCGGTTTTTAGTAGAATTTCAAGACAACTAAGAGGGGCCTTACATGATGATATCTACGGATAAAGAGTGCTTCGNTGATTTTCCTTGCGGAAGCGACTCCCAGTCCGAGAAATTCGTGCGAATCGGACAGACTTCGCGCAGCAACCAGGGTTTTTTCCGAAACAGATACCGGACATCGCAAGCAAGCACTTGACTTCACCGATGACGACTTCTCGGACAGGAGGGGAAGGTCCAGCAAAACTAGTTTCCAAGGCAGATAACATGTTTGAACCCGGCTTCGGTCTATTACTACGTAACCCCAATGCAAGCCTGCGTGAAACCAATGCCACTAGTTTCCCCCCGTCGTCACTCCAACTAATTAGTTATTGAGCCTTGCTACTCGATTTTCTGACTATTTAGTTCAAACTAATAGAACTAGAAGCCCTTGGCGATGTTAGACAACAACTAATTTGTTGGTTTTTTAGCGGTTTTTAGTAGAATTTTAAGACAACTAAGAGGGGCCTCAGATGATGATATCTACGGATGAAGAGTGCTTCGTCGTTTGAGTGTTCGAATTTTGAACTTCCCAATTTCCATTGAGTAGCCTAAAACGTGCTCAGAGTGTTCATCGCGCCGCCTTGCTAATTCTTGCCCTGCATGACAAGTACTTAGTACTCCTGACTCCACTTGCATCAGTCGTCAGACACCTGTCTCTCTACACACTCCATCAACCATGGCCTCCTCTCGTCGCTAATGCACGTCCGCCAGCGCAACGTTCCCAGTGGCAGGCAGTCCTGCCAAGTCATCCCAATCCGGTGGACGTAACTGCTACGTCCCCATCAGCATGCACATGACCCAACTGCACGCTCTCACCCGCGAGAACAACGAGGCGATGCGTCACCGCCAACGCCTTGGGCCTTACGTGGCACAGCCGCCTATCGTGGCTTCCAATGACTTCAACCGCACACCGTTGGTCAGCAACAACTCGTCTGCAGAAGCGCGTGTGGCGCACGTGCCACCTCCTCCGATCTGGGACGCTGGGTNAAGAGGGGCCTCAGATGATGATATCTACGGATGAAGAGTGCTTCGTCGTTTGAGTGTTCGAATTTTGAACTTCCCAATTTCCATTGAGTAGCCTAGAACGTGCTCAGAGTGTTCATCGCGCCGCCTTGCTAATTCTTGCCCTGCATGACAATTACTTAGTACTCCTGACTCCACTTGCATCAGTCGTCAGACACCTGTCTCTCTACACACTCCATCAACCATGGCCTCATCTCGTCGCTAATGCACGTCCGCCAGCGCAACTTTCCCAGTGGCAGGCAGTCCTGCCAAGTCATCCCAATCCGGTGGACGTAACTGCTATGTCCCCATCAGCATGCACATGACCCAACTGCACGCTCTCACCCGCGAGAACAACGAGGCGATGCGTCACCGCCAACGCCTTGGGCCTTACGTGGCACAGCCGCCTATCGTGGCTTCCAATGACTTCAACCGCACACCGTTGGTCAGCAACAACTCGTCTGCAGAAGCGCGTGTGGCGCACGTGCCACCTCCTCCGATCTGGGACGCTGGGTCCAGGGAGTCTCCCGTTGTTGTCGCCAAGCTCGCACCTGAGGTCGTTGAACCCGACATGCACGACACGGGTAGTCAAGCTCCGAGTGTGAACGTTCTGGCTTCGTAGTTGCCATCTTGCACCAACGCCACCGCTGACTCCTCCGACGGGCCCGAGAAAAACTGATGGACACATGCGAAAGACTATGCGCTGCTTTCCCTCGCAGTGGAGTATGCCGCGGAGTTCCGCGCTGTCCACGGGTCGCAGACACGCATGCACGGAGTCCTCGCGCCGAAGTTTGCAAAACTTCTAAAACTTGATCTAGCATCGTCCGTGGAGCAGATCCGCTACCGCTGCAACAACTTGGCGAAGCTGTGGCGCCTTGCTTTTCACATCGTCGGTAAGAGTGGAAATAACATTGATTGGATCCGGTGGACTATAGAGCTCGAGCCGAAGGCATGGGAAGATCTCAAGCGTACAAACCCAGCTACTACAAAGCTCCAAGGAAAAAACCTGCCATGGTTTGAGCTCGCAACTAAATAGTGGATTCGTGACAAAGCAACAGGGGGTAATGTCTTTAGTTTGGAGGAGGCAAGATTTGTGGAAAAGGACAAAGGACTTCCCGAAGGTGACGATGATGCTAACGTCTGCATCGTCAGGCGCACTGCTTTTTATCATCACGTTGATAAAGTCGCAAACCTCGTGAAGTCTGCAGGGCGTCTAGAATGTGTCATTCGCGACGACGGACCCAAGACCCCATGGGCCATGGCAGTTTTAGATGTGAGCAATGACAAGCGCATGACCGATGATGACAAGCTTGAGCTGTTAGACGTGCTACATAAGGATGAAAAGATGTGTACGTTGTACGTGTGGTCCAAAGGGGGACTTTGTCCACGTGTGCTCAACATCCTCCTCGGTTGCACACCCGCACATGAGGGCGAGGATGAGGAGGGCGACGAGGAGGAGGAGGAGGGCGACGAGGAGGAGGAAGAGGCAGAGAAGTGGGAGACGCATGGTGCTGACGACGGTGGTGCAACCGGCGAGACTCATGGGCAGGGTGTTGGTCTTGCAGCCCATGAGGTTCTTGACATGTAATGCTTAGACATGTATTGCACTTGTTTTATGAATGTTGTTTATTGGTGACTTGTCTTGCATTTTGTAATGAGACATATAGGAGATAGAAATGGAATACAAAATTATTGTTGTACAATAATGAATGTTAATCAATCTTCATTATTGCGGGCCAGAAAGTTGTTCCACATAGCAGTTGCAATGTCATTCCTCATTTGTCTAATGTAAACATCACCATATTGTCGTCCCACTGGTCGAACTCTAGTCGGGACAATATTACCCACTTCGCCAATTCTTCTTCTCCATCCTGGAAAGTGGACGCCTTGCCTATCCCGAATCATGTTGTAAAGTACAAAACATGAGAGAAGAATTCAACTCTGGAAAGTCACGTCGTAGCACAGTAAACTACTGAGTATTCTAAACCTTGCTTTCACGATTCCAAAAGCCCGCTCGATCATGGATCAAGCAGACGCGTGCCGATGATTGAACACCTCTTGAGCATCGCGTGGACATTGATCTCTGGGACCAAACTCGGTCAAATGGTACCTTACACTGCGATAAGGTGGCATTACACCATAGCCCTCGGGAAGTGCTGCATCTGCGAGTACAAACTTTCTAGGAGGAAGCCAGAAACCTCACCAAAGTGCGTCGACAAACATGCGGGCGTCATGTGCCGAGCCCTTGAATCCAACAGTGACGAACGTGAAACAGAGATCCAGGTTGCAAACGGCTAGGATGTTTTGTGACACCTGTGAATGCCGGTTGACATACGCCGAGCGTCGGATGCGGGTTACCACGACCGGAATGTGAGTCCCATCAACGGCGCCAATGCAATCCGTAAAAAATGGTAGGTAGTCCTATATCCCCTCCCATGCGGTGAATGGAGGGTCTGCGGTACATGCTAGGCGGATAATATCCGGTGCTATTTCGAGTAGGGCATCCACAACCTCTCGAAGCACACGATGGATAGTTGTAGTACCTCTCTGAAATCGTTCCATCAACTACCGTGTAGACATGGCATGGCAAACACATTTCATGAAAATGAACAACTTCTCGTCGGCAGCAAGTTGTGTGTCGTGTAGGCTTGTGCGAGACGTCAGGTTTGCGAGTATGCCACGCCACGTAGGCACGGTCATCCTCGACATGTTCTCCAGGCGGAGAGGGTGACCACGTTGAAGCTCGAGCAGCCAATCACGTCCACTGAAGTCGCTATCCTACATGCACCTTCGACTGATTTGAGAGAAAATGCGGAGTATGAGGAAGCCGATGAGGTCACGGATGAGGTCGAGCAGTAGAGAGTGTACCTCCCTGGTGTAGCGGACAAGTGCACGGCGTGCTGCGTTACGACGACGGTCGAAATCCATCATGGAAATGTCTAAGTGCGACCTATGCATGCGTATAAAAATGCTTTCGTGCGTGCGCGCGACTCGACACGTGCTTCGGCGCGCCTGTCCGTAGTAACCGTTACACGTCAGGTTTGCACTTCGGGCCTACGTGGCACGTGGGAACAAGATGTTAGAGTTCAAAACCCGCCTTCACCAAGTCTCACGACTATTTTTTCTGACTAATTGGTTCAAGAAATGACAATCGCGGGAAACATTGATGTAGGTAATACTATGACTAAATAGTTGATCGTTTTCCCATGTGCGCTTAACTAATTAGTCAGACAGCTAAAATCGATAGTTCGAACTAAAAACTAATTTAGTCTATTTCGGAACCCCAGCCAAGTGACGTATGCGCTTGAACTTGAAGTTTGAGCGGTCAGTTGACAGCGTACGGGAGGGGTCATTTAAGGTATGGCTTGCCTCAAAGAGGTAAGGGGTCGTTTCCTGAGTGGTTATAACTTTCGAAGTAATAACTCAACTAATTAGTTAAGGAGAGTTGTAACACCGGATCCTAAACCCAGATCTTCCGTTCCCACGTGTTACACGTGAAAAAGTAGGTCGTGTCGTAGAGTCACAGTGGAACGTTTGTTTTTTCGAACATTCACAAGATCGTCTAGGCTGCGCACGCATGTGTTTTGAGTCCACGTTTCTATGTTGTGCTCCAGCTCCACTCAGACGCACGTACACTATCGCACCATCAACGTTGTACGTCGCCAAGCTGTTTCACATCGTGCTCTCGTTTGTCATATACGAGGGATTCACCTGAGGATCACAGCCGTCATCTGTGAAGCCCTATCATCCCTCATAATCAAGATATTCCGTTCTCTCAACAGTTTGCGCATGCATGATGGAGACTTTGGCGGCCATGAATCACTTCTAGCCCATTCCATGATGGCTTGGACCCTTTGTGGGTCAATACGAATACTGTCCTTATCGACTATGTGTCCAAGGTATTCGAGCTCATCTTGTGCAAAATTACACTTGCTCACTTTTGCATAGAATTTCTGTTCCCAAAGGATTGTGGGGACCTCGCGTAGATATTCTATGTGCTCTTCCATGGATACGGAGAAACCCGAGATGTTTTCCAGGTAAACCAAGACAAACTGGTCAAGTTGCTCGACAAACCTTTGGTTCATTTCTCCTTAGAATGCCGCCAGGGCGTTTACTAGCTCAAATCATACAACTAAGAAGGGATAGTGTCCCAAGTGTGTTTGAAGCAGTGCTTTTGAGACATCATCTTCCGTAATGCATATTTGAGTATACCCTTGAGACAAATCCTTGGAAGAAAAGACATTTTTTGCTAGGAGTTGGTCAAACAGGTCCTCGATCCGCGGTAAGGGGAATCAGTTTTTCACCGTTAGCTTTTTGAGCGCCTGGTAGTCCACGCACATCCGTAAACGACTATCCTTTCTATTCAAGAAAGGATCGGCGCACCGTACGGCAAGCTACTGGACTCGATCCCCCCCTTTTCAAGGTACTTTTTGATTTGGTGTTTAGCCTCTCGCCTCTCTCCTAGACTAAGGCGGTACATGGGTCTGAATGGAGGAGTCACCTCCAGTTGGACTGGATCCGTGTGGCGCATGTGTCGTTCTGGTGGAAGCCTAGCCGATGGATCTTGGAATAGATCCAAGAATTTTGCCACTAGAGATTTGATCTCTCGTGGCATGTCTCCCTTTATTTCATTCTCCACTTTTTGTAACTGAGCCAAGAAACATCGACACCCTTGTCGATTTTGTCTCTTGACTTGCATCACACGCAAGCTCGCATGGAATTCATTTCGAGTTGATGACAATTCCGTACTTGGATTCAACGTGAAAAGTGTTGTCCCTTCCAAAGGATCAAGCATTCTGATTCAAATCACACCAGAGCCTTGATGTCATGGAGCCATGGATCACCATACACCATGTCAAACGGGTCAAGAAGGTTGAGTACCTTCTACGTGACACTCCGAGTGTAACCTTGAATGATAACTTTTGCTTTACAGGTACCGATCACGGGTACCGTACAATTGTAATCGACAACAACTACGTCATTCAATGGCTAGTAATGAAGACCCACCTGTCGGATAAAGCCAAGGCCAACCAAGGAGTCACCCCCTCCATTTAAAACCATTACGTTCATAGGAGCACCGGCTAGGTGTCCTTTGAACTGCATGGTCATGTTACCTCTACTCTTCCAAGTGAACAGGCTTGATAACAGAAACCCGAGTTTTTCATAAACACAAGTTCTATACAGCGGATGCCACTGCTCCCATAATTGACTTACTTGATTCCACGTCTTGTGCACACATGTAAACTTGGCTAACACCTTCCAGTCCTTAAATTTTACTTAGTTGAAATCGTCCACCAAAGGTGCAGCGAACATGACTGCACTCATCGCTTTGAGGACGTTTGCTTTGATCACCGCATCACAGAAATCATGCACAGTGATTGGTGTCGCCTCCACTAAGTATGTACGATCATGCATCTCATCTGGAGATACAAGGTTCAGTGGGCAACGCTGGTGAGCTAGTGCAGAATCAGGATGAAGAAGAGGAGAGAAAACAATAGAGGAATATGAACTCGTCAAAAACTCAAATTCGTGAACATCCTAACCTAAAAACATGAACCTTCACCCGTGATCCAGTTTAGTCCCAGAGTGGTCCCAACTAACATCACTCAGGGGTGGGAAAAACTCGCCCCATGGCCCTATCCATTACCATGGCTAGGCCCATTGTCGCGACCACAGCCCTGTCCATAGCCCTGTTCGTGGCCTTGTGTTGCACTATCTCCACGAGATGCCATAGCTACTGCCAACCCTGCGGCCTCTTGCCCCATACAACATCCTCTGGGAACTAGGCCTTAAAGTGGCCTGGCTGCATGCAGTTGTGGCAGAGCCTGAGGTGGAAGGATGCGCCGTGACACTCACGTGCTGCCTGTAGCTTCTCATTGTCGTGACTGCGCTTGTTGTTGGGGGTCTTGTGTCCACTAGGATTTTGGCTGGAGTGTTTGCGGGCTGCTTGCCCTCGGACCCGCCTTGTTTTTCGGTTGACCCACCAGCCCTTGTAGCGTCTATGGGCATGTTGCAGCCTTGCTATGCACGTATGTTTGGTGGTGTGTTAGAGTAGTGCTTGGGCTTGCTGAGCACACTTCGCTCATGTAGGCGCGCAACACCCCCAAAATTGTCCAAACTTGGCCAACTGTCATCGTGGTGATCTTGTCCTTCACCTTATCGCTTCTTGGACCATCATGCGAGTACTACGGCAATATGCAATCCAGGCACTTGAAGGTCAGGGTCCCACTGGTCTCAGTGAAGTTTTCGGCTTCCTCCACGAGTGCGATGAACTTGCTCAAGTAGGCTTCGAGAGAGCTACCCAGCTACCTGAAGTTTTTGATCTTGTGGAAGGTACACTGTGCCTCCTCCTCACGCCTTCTCCTTGTGCAGAAGGCCTCCCACNATTGGTCTCAGTGAAGTTTTCGGCTTCCTCCACGAGTGCGATGAACTTGCTCAAGTAGGCTTCGAGCGAGCTACCCAGCTACCTGAAGTTTTTGATCTTGTGGAAGGTACACTGTGCCTCCTCCTCACGCCTTCTCCTTGTGCAGAAGGCCTCCCACGGTATGGGCTGCCACTCAAGGTGTGGTTGTTGCGTGCCCCACTTCTTGACAACATACTTGAAGAGCTTGTTCTCAAGTCCTGTCGTGCCGAGGTCATCCCACTGGCCAAGTGGCGCCTTGTGGACACGTAGGACGTGCTCCAAAACATTTAGCCAATCAGTCAGCTTCACGCCTTATTCAAAGATCTCCACACTATGGAATAAGGACGTGTTCATGACCGGCCCCGAACTCATTGAGGTAGGCAAGTCATCACAGTCACCGACGGTGGCATGACCACCCGCTGCAATTGCTACTACATCCGCACATGGGTCACACTCTGCAATGCCTTGTCAAGGACGTTGCATCGGCGGCTTGCCTAATGAGCGACAAGGCTCTGTAGCTGAAGATTACGGTCGAGGTTTGTGATGCTCTGCCCGATGTGGGCCATCATGTTGGCAAATGCGAACTTGAGCTCTGATGTTGTCTTAGCATTGGCGATAGCTTCTAGGGCCTCACATTGTCCGTGCACCTTCACCCACTACATGAGGATACTGCTTGCATACACAACTCCAACAAGTCCCACCTTTCGGAGGAGGCAGTCGCAAGCAACGACGCTCAAGTGGGTGCTCGATTGTCCCGTCACGGCCACATCCTAGGAAGAGGGGTCATTTTCAACTCTTTTGGGTGGTGCCATACCTCTTCCGTCGGTAGAGATCTTGAGTCGGCCCGCTCCCTTGGGAGCCAACTGAACAAGCCTTTGGTGGTCATTGTGAATTGCCTTCACGACGACGACGTTCGGATCGTTCTCGCGGGAACTTCCCACGTGGCTACTTTTGGCACCTTTGTTGCTCTCGGCAACCTCGCTACTATCGGCAGCTTCATGCGATCCGGTAAGCATCTTGCCCTTCTCAAGCAACTGGTTCGAGTTCGTCGCATGACCATAGTGATGATTGCGATCCTCGTCACCTTTGCCATTTTCGGCATCATGGTCTTTGTCGGGGCCGACGCCCGGGTGGTCCTCCTCGAGCACGTTGTCCGTCCTGTGGAGGACGTCCACGTGTACATGGAAGTGCTCATCCAGCACTTTCTCGTCTTCTTTATGCTTCTCAGTATTGCAGAGTATAGCAAGGGTTGCATTTGATGGTATTGTTGCCTTTGGTTTTAGTACCGTGCTTGCGGTAATGACTCCCAAAACATGGAGTCTTTCGAGGGCATGTGGAAGCCGTCACTACCTTGCCCTTGTTGGTTTTAGACAATCCGGCACATGCCATTACGTCCCCGAGCAATTAGCACCTGAAGATGATTTATGGGAGTCACCCCACGACCTCGGGGAGGTGTTGTCTACCGAAGTCAAAGTGCTCTCACAATCGGTGAGGCAATTATAAACTTCATTTCTATATTTCTAGGCCGCCACAGTTGGCACAATCACGTGGTAGAAATACACTAGTCTTCTACGCTGCTACGATTGGCACAATCATGTGGATTCTAGGCAAAACTTTAATCCGTGACTCACGGCACTAGGAAACCTAGGAAAGCCTAGAATTGTATAGCAAGAACAAGATCATAAACTACAAGATTTTGAGCACCGCTCAAAAAGGCGAGGAGGAGGCGAGTTACTCTAACCAAGATTTTACATCCCCCAAATGCTCTTGCCTCACAATTCTTGTCTCGTACTTCTTCCTTTTGTCTTCTGGTCATCCTTGGCCTCTTCTTGTGTTCTCTTGGCACACCTTGCACCTCCTTGGAGACGTCCTCCTCGTGCTCTAGGCCAATGGGGCGGCCTCCAAAAATTCTCAAAGTGCCACCTTCCTCTTTTTTCCTTTTCTCTCAAGCCGTGAGAGTCCTTAATCTTGGGCAAAGTCACTGCCACAATTTCTGGTTGAAGAGGAGGGGAGGGAACTTTGAAAACAAGGGCAAATGATGGTTTTTAGGGTGAGCCCTCCCCACCCGTTCCAAGAAAAATCCACCTAGCCCCCTGGCAAGTGGACATAGCCTAGAGGAGCTGGCAGGAAAAACTAGAGCTCCTCAAGAACTTTCAAAAGTAATTCACAACGCTTAAAATGGATTACCTTGAAGTCTGTACCCCTCTCTCGCGTTTTTGCTGCTGTTGCAACTGCTTGAGGTATTCAATATCTCTCGTAGCCGCCGAAACCATCACACGCTTGGCCGCGAGGGTTCTCCTTTCATAAAAACCACTATATCGGATTGAGTCTCTATTTGTTGCACTAAGGTCATCCTCAGAGTTCGCAGAATGGCATTCAGAGCTAGTTTGAGGGGTTTTCCCCTCCACGTCACTCTTGGGGCAATCATCATCAACAACCCGTGTAGGAAGACTTGATTATTTCAAGTCTCTAGAGGCCCATTTTTTGTTTCTACCTTGTCCCCTCATTCGGGGTCCCAAATGAGGGGAGTATTCTTTGAAATTGTGAGTTTGCACAACGTTTTTGTGAAAGAAACTCAAATTTTGTAAAGAAAAAAATTGAGTTTCATTTTTATGCGCCGGCGTGAAATCGTTGCGTGCGAGGTACGTATGGCTCTAAGATTCCTCTCGCGCCTCACTCCCTCGCTCTCTATCCCTCTCCTTGCTCACTTGAGGAGGCGGGGAGGATAGAATAAGGATGAGGGCTCGAGGCTACAAGCCTCTCCCCTCACGACCTCCTGGCCGTGGCTCACGCCACCGACTCAATCGGCGGCTGGTGGCTCACCGGCGGGTGGCCGGCCAGCCACTTGACCAACCGGCCACCTGCCGGTCAAGTGACCGGCCGGCCGGCCGCCGGTCGGCCAATAGCCATCGGGTGGCTGGCCATCGGTCGACCCTCGCAATAGCGAGGGGTGGCTTGCGACCACCACCTCGCTATTGCAAGGTTGGGCCGAACCCGCCCTCCCGCTATACATGGTCTTGAAACTTTGATCTCATCAACAATTATAGTATCATCAATGGTGTTTCCAAGAACCAAAGATGGGCGTCTTCAAATCATGTTCAAACATGTTTCTATAGCATTTCAAAGGGATGAGGGTACTATAAACTTTGTGGCCTCAAAGATTGATGTGACAATGTTTTACACGACCAAGTTCGCAAAAAACAACATTGCATTCCATGACCTTCCTTAATGAGTGCTTGTCCATGGGTGAATACTTGGGGCATATGTCACACATTATCAAGATATCCAGAAGTTCACTCATGTGATGAAATTAATGTACGAAGGCGTGAGATCTTGTCGTTGCATTTTCCCACGTGTCCCACTTCAAGGTTAGCAAAACATAAGGGTTTTTTTCCATGTCTTTTCCTTGTAATCGCTTGTCCACACGTGAATTATGGGGTCATATGCCACATATGTTCCGAGATTTTCCAAAATTTACTCAAATGATGGAATTGTGCCATTAATGTACGAGTTCATGGCATCTTATTATGTAGGACCAGGATGGCAGGATGCCATGACTTTGTACATCAACCACATAATAGCATTACTTGAGTTAACTTGGGGAAATCTTAAAAAGCATGTGGCATGTCCCTAATACTGACCTTTTGAAAAGCACTAATAGGGAAAGGAAATGGAACGAAACGTTATGTTCTGCCAGCCTGGACGTGCACTTTTGGGAGAATTAATGACAAGATGCCACGGTGAGTACTCTTGTCGCATACCAACTGTTCTCGCTACTAATATACACGATACTCAAATTACACACAAAAAGAGTGCGGTGGCCACTTTGGCAAAAAATGACTGTAACCAAGTGCAAAAAGTATGTATGAGGGCCACTGTGAAGAGCTAACACTTGAGATTTCCACCATGAAAAAAAGTGAGTAATAGGAAAACTATAACACTTTGCATACCCACTTTTGACCCCCACCAACTGAGCACAACAACATGGAAACAGGAGCCCATTCTTGGCACGCGCTTCAGAGAATGAGTGGCAGATGACATTGCCACAAGACCACATGTTGATGCGGTTACAGTCTCACTTCGAGAGATTCTCACTGTTGTCATCCATTGGTCGAGTGCATCGATGACTCGGTCTAGTGCCCAATGAATAGGCATCGCACATTTGCCTGTGCACGATATGTGCAAAATATGTTTGCGACATCAACTGCGAAAACAATGCTTGAAACCACAAGTGTTGTGTTGAACTATTGACCAAAGACCAACGTACAATCCATCCATGTTTACGCACAACCCATCGTACGGAAGTGCGAGTGCACGATGTTCGTGTCTTCGTGTCCTCAATGAATGTCGCACCTGGCGTCCCTTGCCACATACTGCCCCGTACACACGACAAATGGCCATCACAAACCGATTGCTTTTATCATATTAATCGTTCAAACATAATGGTTTGCAATTTCAATGTTTGCGCAAGTGAGATCCGTGTAACACATGAAATGTGACCATTGACATCTAGGGCCTGGCCTTAGCTTTTGTTTATCCAACACACACACATGGCTACATACGGCGATAGGAATGAGGTTCCAAATGGGCCACGGCGATGGGACAAAGTGTGTGAGTAGGACGGAGAGGAAGCATTGTGTACATCACCCATGTTGCATCAGCATGAAGCCGCAGCTGCATGGGCTGCCATCAAGCTAGAATGTGATGATTGGGTTATGCAAAATGAGATGGAATGGTGGACATCTACACCTCCTGAACTGGAGACCATGGTATGGATCCTGGGCAGGCACATACCCTCTGTGGGTCTGCCTAAGAGTCCTATTCTGTGGGATGTTATAGAGCCTCCTATGTTGTTCATTTCATGAACAACGTGGGTATGTTTAAAATTTGTTTAGCAAATGATGTATCATGTGTCCACCCTTTCTGATGTCCCAATTGTACAAGGAAATGGATGTTTGAATTATTCATTCCTTAAATGGTTTAAATTGTGTGTTCAACAACCCATCCACACGTTGACACATTCACTGTCTGGAAGGAAAAGTACCTGAGATTCTACACTCATAGGTTAAGATGTGCAACGTGTTTCCATGTACTATCGTCACGAGTTCCACTTGATCGGATGTTGTATGTGACAGATTGCATGTCGAATACGAGTTACATCAAAACTGAAGGAATTTGAGTGCACTAGGTGATGTATTGAAGCTACATGATGCTGGAAACCATTGTTAAACATGAGAATATCAGTGGAGATGCTAACCCAATTTTCAAGCATTAATGATTGATGTTCATGTCATGAAGCATTCAGATACACAAAAACATACACGATACAGAAAATGGAGAGATATTGTGGAAACCATCATTGAATTCATCAAGTACAGTTAAATAGTGGTGGTAGGTCACATTTACTAATCCAAACTTGAACGTACACGTTTAAGCCGTGCACAAAACATATGACCTCACAAGCAGGAAACACTGCCCCTTCATGGAAATCTTCTCCACAAGCGGACGCACACATGCGAGTTCATGGGTTAGCCACTTGAAATCCGGCCTCTTCTCCCTCTCTGTCCCCTAGGTTGAGATCATCTTGTACCAGATGACATCTCCATTCTTCTTCGCACCACCTGTGTCATGGGCCACCTGTGATCTGACCCTCTACCGGTGCAAGTCAATCCTTGGTTTCCGCTTCACCAAGATCTTTTCTAGCACATGGATCTGCTTCAGCTGCACACAAGTCACAGAAAAAAATAGAGAATGGTCAAAACCGACAAGTAAACACAAATGTAGCAATGGACATGTCAACTGCAGTGGATATACCCATTACCTACAGTCAGACAAAACTTCCTTCACGCTAACGAGATAGTCAAGACCGGGCTTTGATGCCCTTGACAACTCTCCCTGGGTACGCTTGAACTCTTTGGCAGTGAAGGCGTGCGTGAAGGTCCAGAAGAGGTCCGCTGGGATCCTACTTGCCTTGGACTTCATGTTATCTTTGATGTACTTCACACAAAAAGTGTGCATTGCACCAGGCAGCTCGCGGGCCACGGTAGCTAGGAGCCCTCCACGGCAAGGGCAATATGACATGCACGAATCACGTTGAATTGCCGTTGACTTCCTAGCCGCACAGTGCCCATGCAATAGGGAACGAGTGGTTGTTGGCATCCCAATTCAGAGCAATGAGTAGGAATTGTTTGCAGCCATTTTTCAAAAAAGTGGTGTCCATGGTGACTAGGCGATGGACATAGTTCCAACCCTCCTGACAGGCCCCGGGTGCAATGAAGGCCTAGCGGAACATGTCGTTCTTGTCTTGCTCCATGTACACGACGGTCTTGGGGTCCAACCTCTTCAATTGCATGCCATACAGTGCATATGCAACCATGTTTACTCAAGAGCCACTGGCAAAATAAGGGTTCGAAAATTGTGTACAAAGGCATGAAAAGGAACCTCAACAATGTACGCTGGCAACACAGACAAGGACAGCATCTCCTCGCCCATCATCAACAGGGTAGTTATCCTTCTCGCTTGTGCACAATTTTCAGCATCACCTTGGTGTCGGTGGATGGCTTCTTTTTCATCATGAACTTGACATGGTAGAGCACCCATGTAGCTTGTCAAGCCTAATCTCCCTTCTTGGTGTTGGACGTGCACTTGTGGCCGTCTACATACTCTATCATGGTGATATTGAGATGATTGCATTGGTAGCGCACCTTCACCATCCACAAGCAGCCTGTAATCTTCCACTAACCGCAGCGGATCTCTTATCAGGTTGGCTTACTATAGACCCAAAAGGAGAGCATACTACGGCCGACTAAAAAATCTTGGACGCCCCTACAACAAGCGTCCATGTTGCGGAAGGCTTGGACACCCGAGAAATCTGCCCATCTTGTTTTTTTCTTGCGTGCGGAGCAAGAGCGGCTTGCAGGTCTTTGGAAGTTGGCTCCAGCGGGGATGGTGGAATGTCCTCATCAGACGACCCTACACAAAATATAGGTATTGCAACGTTAGACCAAAGCATGGAAACCCTTCACAAGAAGGTACAATATCTAGTGGCAAGCTGACAGCGTACTTTGACATAGTAGGAGGTCCAATCCCATCGGGTGCAACACCAGATTTGTGGCATCTATAGAGTTTGTGGGTTCAACCCTTCCACATGATAACCATGAAACGGGCAAAAACGTGACCTACCTGCAACCTGTATCGTACGCAGTTCAACACGCTTGGTAAAGCACAGGGTCATGCGCTCCACAATACTCACGTGACAGTTGCATTCGTGCTCCTCTCAGTCGCTAAAGACGAACGAGGACTCGGGGTTGTAATGCGGCTCCACGAGTGCCATGCAAGTCTTCATGTCTAGCTAGTGATTGAAGTTATTAATCTTCTTTCACAATGTTGATGACTCACTATTCAGCACTCTCACCTGTTCATGAATCGGGACGATTCATAACAAGTGGGGAGGAATCTAGCGGGAGGGTCGGTTTGGCCCTCCCACCTCACTATAGCGAGGGGGTGGTTGTGTGCCACCCTTCGCTATTGCAACGATTGACCGGTGGCCAGCCACGTGCTGGTTACCGGACAACTAGCGACTAGCCAGCTGAGTGGTCGGCGACCAATCTAAGGACTAGCCGGCCACCCGCTGGCGAGCCACCGGCCATTGATCGACTTGGTGGCTCGATCAACGGCCAGGAGACCGCAATACCTTGAGGGCCGAGGGTTGTGGCCTCGAGCCCTCGTCCTCGCTCTCTCCCCCTCGCCTCCTCATGCGAGCGAGGTGGGAGATATAGAGCGAGGGATTGAGGCGCGAGAGGAATATCAGCACCGACGCAAAACCGCCAGACGTGCCTCTTGTTGGTTTGTGTAGCTTCCACCCGTCACGACCGACACCGCTAGTTTACCGATACACCCACGTTTGGGGTGTATGGTAGAGGAGGGCGTGACGACACGAAGGGCCTCCGGACTGCATCCAGACTTCTCCATCACCTGCGACAATGCCGGCGAGCCGCGGTCGATGTGTTCCGACGGCCATGTGGGCTTGTCAGGAGGTAGGAGAGTTTTTGCGGTGGGTTGAGACCCGCACACCCGGTGGACTGTACCGGTGCGACAAGGAGACCCAATGGGTGTTGTGGGGCTTCCGATGTTTGGAAAGCCGTCTGTGATGTCTGTACGTTGATTCCGAGATTTTTTGGCACTACTCATATTTTCTCGGTGGTCGAGACCCGGGTACTCGGAGAGCTATTGTGGTGCCTCGAGGAGACCACCTTTGTTGCTGTCATGGTGTATGCAGTGTGTTCTCCCTGTTGACTCATTTGGGTTCAGCAGGGGTGACAGGGCCTGGTGCGGCTAGTTCCCGGCGCCCCTATATAAGCCCGCTAGGGGCTCATTTGTAAACTCTCCTTGTTCTTTTATGTTAACCGTTCCAAACTTAGCCAAATTCTTGCCGTCTTGCATCGCACTCACACACAAAACTCATGTTTGTTTTTGCATGGGCTTGCATGCCCTAAAATGTTTACAATTTGGTATCAGAGCACAGGAGGGCATGTGAGCAGCAGAAGCAACAGTAGTGGGCGGAACGCAAAGAGAACGCACCACGTGGCGCCACGCCGGCAGCAGCGTGAGGGAACGCAAAACGACTGCACGTGAACGTTAGAGGGACGGTGAGCCGCGCACATTAGCATTAGCGACTGCGTCAAGCACAAGCATTCTGGCGGCAGTAGCAACTGGAGCAACAACCACTTTACGGTGTAGCAGCAGTAGCAACAGCAGCTGCAGCGCATCAACCGGTGTAGCAGCGGTGTCACTAGTAGCAGCACATAGCAATAGCAACAACAGCCACTCTAGCAGCGGTGGGAGTAGCAGCAGCGTGCAGTAGCAAGCAGTAGCAGCGGTAGCAGCAAGCGGCAAACGCGATAGCAGCAAGCAATAGCAGCAGCCGCTACGTAGTTTTACAACAGCAACAGCAGCAAGGAAGCAATAGCAGTAGCAGTGGCGGAAGCATCAAGCACCGGTAGCAGCAGCCGCTCCGTAGAGTAGCAACAGCAACAGCGGCGGAAGGAGTAGCAGCAGCGGCGGAAGCAGTAGCAGCAGCAGCAGAAGCAGTAGCAGCAGCGGCAAAAGCAACAGCAACCGTAGCAGCTGCACACGTCACTGTAGACGCTGCTACAAGATGGCCTCGCAACCCTCCTATGAAGGCCCCCGCCCCCTCAGAGGGGCCTCCTCGACCCCCATCAGGGGGGCCTCTCCAAGAGGGGGCCATCGACCCCTTTCACCTCCTTCCCCTCCTTTCGAGGGGACCCTCAGAGGGCCCCGTAAAGCTCCTCCAAGGAGCCCCTCAGAGGGGCCCGTCGGCCCAGACGGCCGACCAGCGGAGGAGCCGACGGCAGAGGGGAGCCGACACCCCCCCCCTCTTGTCTGCCACTCGCTCACTCGCTCGCTCAGCGAGCGAGCGAGCGAGCGGTGACGGGGAGGGAAGGCTGGACAAGCTGGACATCCCCCTCCCTTCTTCCCCTATTTTCTGCGCTGCTCTAGCTTTGGGGCAATCAAGGAAAGGGGGTACAAGTGAAGAAAATTTCAAAAAAGGGGTATGCCTGAAAAGGAGTGAAAAAGGAAAAAAAGGGCGAGGGCTTAAGGCGAGCAGAGGGGAGAACGAGAAAAGAAAAGGGGGTGGAGGATGAGGGCAAAAGAAAAAAAAGAAACACAAAAGGGGGCGTGAGGACTAGAGAATAACGACAAAAAAAACGGAATCGTCCAACTACTACCGCCACAGTAACAGCACCTTTCATAGCAGCAATAGCCGTATCGGGCTGAGTTGCAACAACTACATAGTGCGATGGTTGCGCCAGCGCTTGTGGTTTCGCCTTCTCAGCCGACAACGGATTGTGCGTCGGCGGCGATCTCCACTTCGAGACATGTCCTCGACCAACGTCTCCCTGGGGCTTGTGGATTCGTGCGCACACTTCACTCCGTAGGATCGACGGCGGGTTCGAGTCTTACCATCTCCGAGGGCTCGGTCGTCTACCGCTTGGAGAAGCATCCAAACCTACAGCCGCCATCCCTTCTCATATTGGAGGAGTCTTCGCTCTATTATTGGCAGCAGCATTAGTGGCCACAGTTAGTTAGATTCTAGTCTCCGGGCGTGCTGTGATAGTGCAGCTCGTCCAGTCTGGTCACATTTGCTGACCCGGACGCCGTGACCTCCAGGAGTGACAGTACCTACTGGCCTCATTCCCTCATGTAGCTTAGTGTTTACCACATGGAGTAGGTGCCCTCGGTATCTATCCATTGTCGAGCGCACGAGATGAGTGCACGGACATCTCAGCAGGCGCCCTGCGCGTTTGCTTGTTACTGCTATGGTGATGGACATCATGCTTGGTATCGCTGTTGGACGCGCCCTCACGGCTGGCATCCACCTTGGCTACAGCCTCGTCTGAGCCTATGTCTTCCAAATCATACAATTCTGCCGGAGTTGGTAGATCCCTTAGTAGGACCTCTGGGGAGCATGTTCGCCGAGATCCATAGACTGTGGCAGACGGTGCAGTGGCTTTGTGACCTCGTCGTCACTGAGTGTGCTTCTTCTACTCATTTGTCGACGGCCTCTGCGATCACATCTCCTCCATCCTCTCCCCCTTCCTCATCCGACGGTCCCAGGCTACCACCATCCTTTCGATCCTCCACTCTGTTATGACCATGACGCCACTTCGCGATGACATGTCTTCATGCAGTCGTTCCATTCGTGTATCCCCGCAACGTCGGCGTTAGTGCTCCGCACGCCGTATTCACGCTGGTTTTGATACATCCTCCACCTACTTGGCTTCCGTTGCTGTACATGTCGAGGGGGAGTGTGGCCACCGCGCATTGCCTGTTGTGACCATAGCGACGTGATCTACACTCACGCCAGGCTGTGGTGCCCCAACGTCCGCTCAGGCAGACTCAGATGATACGGTGATAGCACATGGCGTGGAGTCTGATCCCGACATGGCATTCATGGTGGAGACTTGCTTATCATCGTCCGAGCTGGATCCAGATCTTCCACAGTAGCATGTGACATCAGGAGGAGGGCAGGCGCAGGCGCGGCTCCATCTGGTGGAGGCCCAAGGGTGGCACAGGAGTCCCGTACAGATCGGGATGCAGCTACCGGACTTTTGGGGGAGAGTGTGTAGACAACTAACACCAGTCCGGTGGGTGTTGGAGTACTTGGAACGTGCACGTCATCGAGGTCAACATCTATGCTGTGGTAGCAGCCAGACTTTCAGGAGTAGCAGGTTGCATGAGGAGGAGTGCAGGTCCCACGTGCTTTGGCGGTGCCACTCGCGAATCCGACCAGTAAAGGCCTGCCGGTGGCACAGGAGTCCCGTGCGGATATGGATGCCCCACACGGATTTTTGAGGGCGTTGGCGCACACGACTCACTCCTGCCCGACAGCGGTCATAATGCATGAGCAAAGTCGGTAGGCCAGTCCTATAGAGGTTGAGGCATTCTTGAGAGCAGCAGTTCTGAGAGATGTCACTGGGACAAATACTGTAGAAGACTTAGCAGGCTTCACCGTGTCATCCACGCTACCTGAGGACCAGCTTCGGCGTGAGGAGTCGCCTATGTTCCTATAGTCTACGTCCCGTACACAGGACGGAGCACAACACACATGAAGGGATCAGATGGTGGTCTTCACTCCATTATCGATCAGGTGGCAGCGACTAGCCTTCCCGGCAATACAGTGCGTGAGCGCTAGTTGCGCTTGTTGGTCGCCGTGACGGGCAGTCTCGAGCCGGAGTCATGCACACTTGTGTCNGTATCGCTGTTGGACGCGCCCTCACGGCTGGCATCCACCTTGGCTACAGCCTCGTCTGAGCCTATGTCTTCCAAATCATACAATTCTGCCGGAGTTGGTAGATCCCTTAGTAGGACCTCTGGGGAGCATGTTCGCCGAGATCCATAGACTGTGGCAGACGGTGCAGTGGCTTTGTGACCTCGTCGTCACTGAGTGTGCTTCTTCTACTCGTTTGTCGACGGCCTCTGCGATCACATCTCCTCCATCCTCTCCCCCTTCCTCATCCTACGGTCCCAGGCTACCACCATCCTTTCGATCCTCCACTCTGTTATGACCATGACGCCACTTCGCGATGACATGTCTTCATGCAGTCGTTCCATTCGTGTATCCCCGCGACATCGGCGTTAGTGCTCCGCACGCCGTATTCACGCTGGTTTTGATACATCCACCACCTACTTGGCTTCCGTTGCTGTACATGTCGAGGGGGAGTGTGGCCACTGCGCATTGCCTGTTGTGACCATAGCGACGTGATCTACACTCACGCCAGGCTGTGGTGCCCCAACGTCCGCTCAGGCAGACTCAGATGATACGGTGATAGCACATGGCGTGGAGTCTGATCTTGACATGGCATTCATGGTGGAGACTTGCTTATCATCGTCCGAGCTGGATCCAGATCTTCCACAGTAGCATGTAACATCAGGAGGAGGGCAGGCGCAGGCGCGGCTCCATCTGGTGGAGGCCCAAGGGTGGCACAGGAGGCCCATGCGGATATGGATGCTCCACACGGATTTTTGAGGGCGTTGGCGCACACGACTCACTCCTGCCCGACAGCGGTCATAATGCATGAGCAAAGTCGGTAGGCCAGTCCTATAGAGGTTGAGGCATTCTTGAGAGCAGCAGTTCTGAGAGATGTCACTGGGACAAATACTATAGAAGACTGAACAGGCTTCACCGTGTCATCCACGCTACCTGAGGACCAGCTTCGGCGTGAGGAGTCGCCTATGTTCCTATAGTCTACGTCCCGTGCACAGGACGGAGCACAACACACATGAAGGGATCAGATGGTGGTCTTCACTCCATTATCGATCAGGTGGCAGCGACTAGCCTTCCCGGCAATACAGTGCGTGAGCGCTAGTTGCGCTTGTTGGTCGCCGTGACGGGCAGTCTCGAGCCGGAGTCATGCACACTTGTGTCTAGTACGGCGGCAGTCGAGGATACTGGAGCACATCCGTACACGTGGATGGAGTCACCTTATCAGCAGGATCTGAGTTCTGCCCCCTCGTTTTCACCTGTTGGTGACCCTACTGATCACATCGATGCTGAGAGTGGCAGTACCTGCACGGACGACATTTCCACATGCTCCACGGACTGTGACGACTCCTCCTTCTCCTTCTCTCTCGGCATGCGATCGCTCACTCCTCGCATGACAGACACAAGCTGTGATGTGGATGCTACACCTGCACTTGCATCCAATGTTCCAACGTCTCAGCACATTGCAAGCTTGGTTTAACCCCAAGAGGATGCAACAGCACCGGTTCCATCGTCTTCAGCAGCACAGATGCAAATGGCGTTGTACTCACAAGTTGTGTAGTGTGCATGTGCAGCATCCAGTGAGACAGAGTTTATCCTACACCAGGTCGACATGGGCCACCTCGACATGTCTGAGGTAGATTATGCTGATCTGCAGGAGCGTGTAGTCATGCTACAACGGGAGATAATGGTAATGCGTGAGCGATTCTCAGAGGAGGGGAGCATCACTGCTATCGGTAGGAGCCTTCCGCCAGCAGCATCTGGCACACCTATACTCAGGGCGGATCTTGTACAAGCTTCGAGTATGACGTCGGTTGAAGAAACTGTCATAAGAGAGGTGAGCGTGCCTTTGGCTTCCGCCATCCTCGCTCCTGTCGACCCCATCATCGCTCCTCCTTCTTCTACTATAGCCATCACACACTTTCATCCACCCGACTCACCTGCCCCATCGTCATCTTCATCCACGAGTGGTGATCCAGTTCGTTGCTCCAGCTCTCCTCCTCTGGCAGTACACCCTTGTGCCTCAGGGTGTGCTATCCCGTATTGGAGGCCAGCTCCGCCACTTCATCCACGCACGCATGCTGCTCGCCCATTCCCTTTCCTCCGGCGTACACAAATGCATCGCGGTAGAGCGGAGACAAGAGAGACTATGAGTTGGGACCCTTGGGAGTCACGCAAGGACTGGTACATCCAAGGTGATGCAGTTGCAACGTGAGGAGTCGTAGACGGAGACACCACTTTGTCTTTGATGGAGGGAGCCGACTCGCACGTGACAGGGGGAGCTATCTCTCCATGATGGACACACCACATGACTCATCGCCCTGGATCTATTCAGCTACGACATCAGCATCTCCATTGAGGACATCGCTACGAGGTTCATCTTTCCAGGGGGAGTGTTGTGTGGACCTCGACCTGACGCAACGTCATGGGAGATGCATGGCGAGGTCCATGCCCTGCTATGAGCATCTACAGCATCCGGCGTGTGGCTCGTGCTACATGCCTGCACAGCTGCATGTGGACGATAGCACACAATTGGTCGAGACCCGGACACTTGGTTGGTTGTACTAGTGTCACGAGGAGACCATGTGATCGTGTGTCCTAGTGTGNTTGTACTCACAAGTTGTGTAGTGTGCATGTGCAGCATCCAGTGAGACAGAGTTTATCCTACACCAGGTCGACATGGGCCACCTCGACATGTCTGAGGTAGATTATGCTGATCTGCAGGAGCGTGTAGTCATGCTACAACGGGAGATAATGGTAATGCGTGAGCGATTCTCAGAGGAGGGGAGCATCACTGCTATCGGTAGGAGCCTTCCGCCAGCAGCATCTGGCACACCTATACTCAGGGCGGATCTTGTACAAGCTTCGAGTATGACGTCGGTTGAAGAAACTGTCATAAGAGAGGTGAGCGTGCCTTTGGCTTCCGCCATCCTCGCTCCTGTCAACCCCATCATCGCTCCTCCTTCTTCTACTATAGCCATCACACACTTTCATCCACCCGACTCACCTGCCCCATCGTCACCTTCATCCACGAGTGGTGATCCAGTTCGTTGCTCCAGCTCTCCTCCTCTGGCAGTACACCCTTGTGCCTCAGGGTGTGCTATCCCGTATCGGAGGCCAGCTCCGCCACTTCATCCACGCACGCATGCTGCTCGTCCATTCCCTTTCCTCCAGCGTACACAATTGCATCGCGGTAGAGCGAAGACAAGAGAGACTATGAGTTGGGACCCTTGGGAGTCACGCAAGGACTGGTACATCCAAGGTGATGCAGTTGCAACGTGAGGAGTCGTAGACGGAGACACCACTTTGTCTTTGATGGAGGGAGCCGACTCGCACGTGACAGGGGGAGCTATCTCTCCATGATGGACACACCACATGACTCATCTCCCTGGATCTATTCAGCTACGACATCAGCATCTCCATTGAGGACATCGCTACGAGGTTCATCTTTCTAGGGGGAGTGTTGTGTGGACCTCGACCTGACGCAACGTCATGGGAGATGCATGGCGAGGTCCATGCCCTGCTATGAGCATCTACAGCATCCGGCGTGTGGCTCGTGCTACATGCCTGCACAGCTGCATGTGGACGATAGCACACAATTGGTCGAGACCCGGACACTTGGTTGGTTGTACTAGTGTCACGAGGAGACCATGTGATCGTGTGTCCTAGTGTGTGTCCATACTGCGTGTTGCATGCGTATGCGAGCTGGGTCGCTCTTAGGGGTTGAAACCCGGACACATGGTGAGTTGCACCTGTGTTACGAGGAGTTCCTCCCATGATCCAGTGTTTAGATGATGATGCTGTTGTGTTGCATTGCTCGTAGCGGTCTCGACCCGGGCACTGTACCGCCAGTGTCAAGAGGAGACTCGCTTGTTGCCTGACATATGTGTGACATGCATTACACTGTTTTGTGCACGTGTGCATCACTCCTCTCATGGTCGAGACCCAGACACTTGGTAGCATGTCCCAGTGTCTAGGGAGACCTTAGGTGGGTAGCAGAGGTGTGTGTGTGTGTGTGTGTGTGTGTGTGTGTGTGTGTGTGTGGTTGCCTTGCGCATATTGTGGTTTGGCGTTCCTTGTTTTTACATGCCTCGCTCATTCGTTCTGGCGTGGATGACTGTGTCAGCAAAGGGGAGTGTTGGTTTGTGTGGCTTCCACCCCTCACGACCGACACCACTAGTTTACTGATATACCCACATTTGGGGTATATGGTAGAGGAGGGCGTGATGACACAACGGGCCTCTGGACTGCACCTAGACTTCTACATCACCTGCGACAATGCTGGCAAGACGCGGTCGATGCCTTCCGGCAGCCATGTGGGCTTGTCAGGAGGCAGGAGAGTTTTCTCGGTGGGTTGAGACCCGCGCACCCGGTGGACTTTTCCAGTGCGACGAGGAGACCCGATGGCTGTTGTGGGGCTTCCGATGTTCGGAAAGCTGTCTGTGATCTCTAGACGTTGATTCCGAGATTTTTTGGCGCTGCTCATATTTTCTCGGTGGTTGAATCTGAGAACTCAGAGGGCTATTCCGGTGCCTTGAGGAGACCACCTTTGTTGCTGTCATGGTGTATGCAGTGTGTTCTCCCTGTTGACTCATTTGGGTTCAGCAGGGGTGACGGGGCCCCGTGCGGCTAGCTGTCGGCGCCCCTATATAAGCCCGTTAGGGGCACATTTGCAAACTCTCCTTGTTCTTTTATATTCAGCGCTCTAGACTTGGCAAAGCTCTTACCGTCTTGCATCACACTCACACACAGAGCTCATGTTCGTTTTTGCATCGGCCTGAAAGCCCTAAAATATTTCCAATTCCTCTCATGTGACGATTTCGCTTCGTTGGGTAAAAAAAAGGGACTCAGTAGTAGTATACCCATCTTTTCGCCAGATAAAGCAGCGGTGTCCGTAGTCCGAAACGAACCGACGGCGGTGTCCATAGTCGGAAACGAAGTGACCGCGGTGTCCATAGTCAGAAAAGTAAAGACACCGGTGCCCATAGTCAAAAGCTACATGAAAGCGGTGCGCCCGGTTATTGGTCGTCATGGGCACGATTGGAATGAATTTCATAGTTTCGACGTATTTGACTTTGATTTAAACGTGGATTAATCGGGCACATTGTACCGTTTCGTTGGCGGATGACAACGTAGCGTTGGCTGTTCCGCCGGTTTCACGTGTCGCAATGCACCGCCCATGACTCAGGTGGTCCATGCCATTCACTCAGCTGTTCTCAAACCTAAGCCTGAAATTTGTTTTTCCGGGTCCAAGGTTTGCGCGTCGTCAGGGGTTGTCCGATTGCGGGCCATTGCGATGCAGCACTTCGCCCATGATGTTGCACGCTCTCACTGTGGCCTCATGCACCGCGCATGGGACACGATTTGGGGCACGTACGTTGTTTAGAGCCATGTTTTATGACCAATATGCCCATGTTGCCTGCCGATGGCGGGCAAGACGCACCACAGCCGTGGTGGACCTGCCACATCTTCGTGGTTCCCACCCGACGACTGTGACATCGACGACACAGAGGAACCTTGCTTGACGCAACAGACTCCTCACGAGGACGACGATGCAACCCGTACAGCAACGCACGGGGCCCCACGCCGTGAAACCGAGGGTCCTCTGCGGATGTCGTGTGTAGGTGGTCGTGTGCACTCTACCAAGGGCCTGGCCGTCGGGTCTGACGATGAGGCACGGGCAGCCGACGCCATGGCGAAGACTGCATCGGACAACATCGCCAAGCCGACACCCGACCCTGCAACCAAAAAGAAGCGAAAGGCCGAGGTCGACTTCCCGGGCGGCTCATCCTTCGAGACTATGGAGGCCTGCAAGGCTGCCGTGGAGGAGTATGCGTTGGTAAACCGCATGTCCCTCAGGTGGCTGAAAAGCGACCCCACGTGTTTTGTGGTGCGGTGCAAGCAGTATGTCAACAACAAGTGCCCGTGGATTGTACGTGCGGGGTACAGCAAGAAGTCTGGTGCTTACAACATCACGTCCTTCACAAACGGGCACCTCTATGACCCAGGAGTCTCCCGGGGCAACCCAGTGCGCTCCACGCGGTGGGTGGTCCGGCACATTGAACGCACCCTCGTCAAGGACCCGTCGGCGTCTGCAAAGGCGCTGCAGGCGGTTGTAACGAAGGTTAGCAACACCAAGGCACCTTACACCACCTTGTACCGTGCAAAGAAGGCGTGCCTAGAGAAGATGTACGGCAAGAAGTCCGACTCTTGGAGCATGTTTTCAGGATACGTGGCCGAGGTACGTCTGCATGTTGGATTTCTCCTTTGCATGTTATCTTGCCGCATTGTGTTCTTTCTACTTAGAGTGTAATGCCGTGGGTTTTTTTTGTGCAGCTCCTGAGGGTGGACCCGCTCCCCATCGCGGAAGCTGAGAAGAACTCGGACACCGGCGCGTTCGACCGCATTTTCGTCGCACCCGGCGCGTGCCGCAGGGGTTTTGAGTACACGCGCCGAGTCATCGTCATGGATGGTACGCACCTGAAAAATGGGCACAAGCAGGTGTTCCTCATCATGCAGTTTTTCAACGCCAACGACAACGCCATGCCCGCGGCCTATGCTCTCATTTCTGGAGAGGACGAGCGCAACTGGACCTGGTTCTGCGAGCTGGTGGCAGTGGCCTACCCGTCTGCCGCACAAGAGGGAACGACGGTGATCTCAGACCGTGAGAAAGGACTGGCCAACGTAGTGGAGTCCAAACTACCTGGTGCCACTCATACCTACTGCACGTGGCACCTGATGCGCAATGTGCAGTCCCGCTACCAGGGCCGGTCCGGCACGTTGTTCTGGACTCTCACACACGTCACAACACAGGGGGACTGGGATGCCTACGTGGCCGAGCTGCACCGACAAGCACCAAGGGCTATGGACTGTTTGCTAGGTGGAAATGGCGAGCCAAACATCCCGACGGAGCGCTGGAGCCGATTGTACTGCCCAGTGCCGCGTGGTGGGCACACGATGAGCAACGCCATGGAGTCACTGAACGGCAAGCTAGTGGAGTTGAGAAAGATGTACCCGTACTTTTGTTTCGTGAACCTCCACAATTTTGTGCAGCGGCTCTGGCACATCCGGCGCAAGATGGCTCACGACGCCGAGGACAACGTCGCGCCTGCCTTGTACATGAAGCTGAAGAACAACTGCGACCGCAGCCGTGAGTACAATCTGGACTTGGACGGGGACGAGGCCAGACCATGGATAAGCGGCACTGTTGTGCGTGCGAACGGCACCCCATGGGACGTCAACATCAACACGAGGGAGTGCACTTGCGGCCGATGGCGTGAGTACGGGGTGCCATGGCCACACGCGTGCAGTCTCCTGCTCGAGAATGCTCTCAACCCCGTGGCCTACGTGGACTTTGGATACCTCACCCTGAGCTACAAAAGGACGTACAACGCGCCATTCCCCTTGCCAAAGGTAAAGCTGGTGAAGCAGGCGGACCCGAAGTGGCTGCAACCTGGAGCACGTCGCGGGCACGGGCGTCCAGCCACGGTGAGGCTTGACTGGTATGCCAAGGTAAAAAAAATACGCATATGTGCGCGCTGTGGGAAGATGGGCCATGTCCGCAAGGCATGCCCAAACATGGAGGCGCCGACGCCAGAAGAGATGGCCGCAGCACGCGTGGCAGAGCTTGACGCTGAGTGCCGCATGAGAGCGTCCTGCAGGTCAAACGTGGATGCCATGGANGGAGGAGGAGGGGGAGGGGGAGGGGGAGGGAGGGTAGGAGGTGGTTGACCCCGTTTCACTCTCTAGTGAAGATGAACATGTCAACAAGGATGATGTTGAGGACCGTGAAGATCTGTGGATGGCATTCCACGCGGAGGTGGACAGCATCAGCCATTCATTTGGCCTGTGGTAAGTCTATTCCCGCATTTATCGCTAATTGTGTTCCATTCCATTACATGTTGCTCTTCCTCATGGTTCAGTTGGCATGTTCCTCTTATTAACTCCTACCCGTGTGTCATTTGCAGACCCCACAGAACACCACCCGGGACAAGGGAGGTACATGCTTCATCACAAGTGGCCCCTCGTTGCACCTCTGTCTTAGACTAGTATGTAGTAGTGGTTTACCTAGGATGACACATTTCTGCCTCTGACAATGTGTTGTGGTTGGGACTGCTGGGAGGCAGTGAGCATGTACTGGTCTGACCACTTTCTAGTCAATGAAGTCCAATTTCCTTTTTCATACAAATCCCAACAATGGTGTCTTGAAGTTGTAGTGCATAATTCTCTCCTCAAATAGTAGTGCACAATGGTGACCTGAAGTCTTTATACAGCGGGTGTGCCTCAAGCAGCCAACATGTGTACATACAGACTGTTAACCACGTTCATTTCGTTCTCTTTGCGGCAGTTGTTTCAAAGAACCACAAACATGAGTTCATGTGACAAAGAAGACTTAACCATCATGTTCCTCATGGGAGTTGGTGCGACATTATTCTGTCAGAAACTGTATTCCGCCTTGTGGCCGCCAAGCACTACAAGATATGTGCCCATGTGCCATTGTCCAACGACACACAACGACGCATGTCAATTGGATGCCTACTCAAGTGTAGCAAAGGTAGAGAGTCACCAGGAACATGTTTCCTCCAAGGGAGGAGACGACAATATCGGCTCTGTTGATGCCGAAGACGAAACATTCTTTGATGCATTGGGATGTCAGGGACGTCAGGGTTGTGGATGCGACTTGTGCCACTGGCTATGGCTGTGCAGTGTACTGGATCCAAAGTGGTTAGATCCATAGTGGACTGGGTAGTACCTCCTGAATTAGTACTTGCATACCCATACTTCAACCATAAAATTACTTCCATGCCCATGATACTTGCAAGATTTAGACTAGTATGCCCATACGTGATGATTAAATATTGCTCACGTGCCCATAGTTGCCAATGAAATATGAAGTTTGTGCCCTGAAATGTGCTCAACATGAACACAATATGCCCATTATTAAGAGGTGTAAATGTCTCATGTACCCAAATATGTCTATGTTCAATATAACTCGGATGCCCATAAAGGCATACCCAGTGTAGTGAATGGAATATAACTCGGGCGCCCACACGTGTCAGTGAAATAAAACTCAGATACCCCGAACTCTCCATGCAATAAATCTGACATGCCCAAACCTGTCAATGTCATTACGATGGATTGCCCACTACGGACTCGGTGGCTCCGTCCATATCCACGGCTCCCATGGCTCGGGACAGTTGGGCGGCCTACTACAGGGCATGGGCACACCCAAGCTCCAAGCCATGTGCTCTGGAGTCACAGGACCTCGGGCCCATGGTGGTTCTTCATATCCNGACTAGTATGCCCATACGTGATGATTAAATATTGCTCACGTGCCCATAGTTGCCAATGAAATATGAAGTTTGTGCCCTGAAATGTGCTCAACATGAACACAATATGCCCATTATTAAGAGGTGTAAATGTCTAATGTACCCAAATATGTCTATGTTCAATATAACTCGGATGCCCATAAAGGCATACCCACAGAAAAAAAAAAATGGAATATAACTCGGGCGCCCACACGTGTCAGTGAAATAAAACTCAGATACCCCGAACTCTCCATGCAATAAATCTGACATGCCCAAACCTGTCAATGTCATTACGATGGATTGCCCACTACGGACTCGGTGGCTCCGTCCATATCCACGGCTCCCATGGCTCGGGACAGTTGGGCGGCCTACTACAGGGCATGGGCACACCCAAGCTCCAAGCCATGTGCTCTGGAGTCACAGGACCTCGGGCCCATGGTGGTTCTTCATATCCCAACTTTCGGTGGCGTGCTACATTGCAGTCCCACTGCATTTTCAACGCGACCCATGCTCGATGTGCCGCCACAGGGTCTGCTACGGGAGTACCCCATCCCACATGTGGCAGGCCATTTCGACGGGCGTCGTTGTCCATGTGCAGCGAACGTCTTAGTCCATGTTCGACACTAGGAGCAAAGTTTGAACCCTAAACCATCGGGGAAGCACCTTTAATACACAGTATAATACCGGTTCATCGTGCGAACCGGTACAAAAAAGCGGGTCCCTTGATGAACCTGTTCGCGTGACCCCTGGTGGACGTCGGCAAATGCCACCGTCATCGGGTGGAGGTGCGCACGGCGTCGCCACATTCCACGGCGAGCATTCATTGGCGATAAAATTGACCTCTTCCGAGCGACGCGCAAATGTCTGCTACAGCGCGACGGAATCGATCCACATGCATGGCTCTCGGTTGTACGAACTCCCCGCCGCAGACCGGAACACGACAAAACGAACCATAGGTTGCCAAGACAAGTTGTCAACATTCGAGGTTTCTTTACGACATGCAAGTCCGAGACGACTGAATACTTTGAGCGAATCGTGGACACATTTGTCATATTATTCCGTTTTCGCTAGCTCCATGAAAATCATGGGCACCGCTGTCATGTCGTTTTCGACTATGGATAGCGGTGTCTTTTCGTTTTTTACTTTGGACACCGCCGTCAGTTCGTTTTCGACTATGGGCACCGATGCTTTACTTTGCGAAACGATGGGCACCGGAGCACTTGTCCCCTAAAAAAAGCTCGAGTTCCTTTGTTATGAAGTTTGATTTTAGCTTACAAAAAACTCGTGCAAGCTCATGAGTGTAAAGGAATTCCCCCCCCCCCATTCCGTTTGGGATAAAAAATGAGGGGGCGAAGTAGAAAGAGAAGTGGGCCTCCATAAACTCCTTGAAGGGGTTGTTAATGACCATGGCCCCAAGTGTGATGCGGAGGGGAAAACCCCTGGAGCGAGCTCTGGACGCCATTCTTTGAACTCCCACAATAACCTAAGTGCAGGAGCTAGAGACTGGACTCGTTACACCATGAAATTGTCGTTCAAAAAAATGAAACAATTGATAAGAATACAATAATGCCCCGATTATGACATGGACAGATACTAACTAGAGTCAGATTACACATAAATTCATAGACCTGGGGTAGGCCTTTCATAACATTAATACTCATGACATCCTGTCATCTAAGTGTAACGCAACGGACGGAATCCTTGGCCAACTAGGCCAAAACCGCGGTGCTTCAGGGTCTCTGACCCTCAAGCCATCCCATTCGCTCGCCCACAGGCCAGGGACCCCGTGCGAGCCACGTCTGACCGGCCGCGCGCTACACAGTTTCAAATTGAAGGCATTCCTCAACTCAACATCAAAATAGGGACATCCCTTATTTCATCCATAAAACAAGGGGCATATAACCCATTGAGTCTGAAAAGGGGGTTTGAAACCCCTTGTCAGACTTCTATATAATCTCTCTCTCTCTCTCTCTCTCTCTCTCTCTCTCTC
>SZWC01001868.1:56305-71618 GCA_023375785.1 Penium margaritaceum | reverse complement strand
GACCCTTGGGAGGAATCCCCATTTTGAGGGGATTTACTTCCCCCTTTGGAGATGACGATTTGAGCTGGCGATGAAAGTGCGCGGCTTCATCAAGCTACTAAAGGGAGAGAAGCAGGTTCCGGCAAAGGGCACACCCGAGCATGAGGCATGGATGGATCAAAATGATATTGTCATATTCATTCCTCAGCAACGTGATAGCGAATAAGTATGTTCCCATCATTGCGGGGTACACACTGGCTTTGGATGATTTTGCCAAGCTCAAGCGTGTGTACAAGGCCACCTCCCTCGCAAACAGATTATTCATCCTACAATGGCTTATTCGCATGCGGGTGAATAAGGGAGAGTCCATCCCTGATTTCCTACAGGAGTTTGAAGGACTCCTTGGTGAGGCTCGCCAAATAAACTAGGACCTTGACAAAAAGATGCAGGCCATGATCCTCCTCATGGCGCTACCGGAGAGCTGGAAACCAATGATCATCGTCATAGGTGGTTGGAAGGAGAATGACCTGACGTACATGGCAATATTCCAGTACGTACCTCGGCATGGACGCAGGTCGTCACGATAAGATGCGACCGGACGAATCCTTTGTGCCAAGCGGAGGGTGATGCTGGAAGCGGCGGATTATTAGAGATGAGGTGGGCGCTGGGACAAAACCACATGCCCTGCGGATGATGACTGATGATGGGGAAGATAGTGAAGAAGATGTCGATAGAGACGATGAGGAAGCTGGGAATGATGATGATGAAGCAGATGAGGCTGATGAGGATAGAAGGAGGAAGATCTTGAGGATGATGATGAACCAAAGAGGAAGATGCAGAAGGGGCTGACGTCGGTAAGGTAGATGCGTAGTGGAAGAAGAAGGAGGAGAATGCTAAAGCTGAGACTGTTGGTCGGGAAGGCGGTAGATTGAGGAGGAGCGGCTGATGAAGAAGAAGCAAGCGGGGAAAAAAGTCTGATGTAGCAGACGGGTACTCTGATGTCAAGAAAAGACGGCTTGTGCCCCCAGTTGGCCCGAGATCGACGGGCAGGAAGGCTGGTGGTGGGCAATCTCCTGGCGTCAAGAGAAGTACAGCTGTAAAGAAGGAAGGTCTGGGATAAACAGGGTCATTCGCGGATGTCAGGAGAGTGACGGCTTGTTCCCCAGCTGGCCCGAGACCGATGGGCAGGAAGGCTGGTGGTGTCCGATATCCTGACGGCGAGCGGTGCTCTGCTGCTGATGGGGCCACTGAGGGGCTGTGCAAGAGGGCGGCTGGAGAGGATGATGTAAAGTGGAGAGAATGATTACAGCAGATGATGAGGTTGGTGTTGAAGAAGCTGATGAAGAAGATTACAGCGAATGCGGTGAGTGGAGGAGGGCAGAACGGAGAAGGCACTACAGGAGACGGAAGTAGTGACGGGTAGATTACTTTGCCACCCAGTCACTGAAGTCGTCAGGAGTACCAGGGGAGGAGGCAGGCAGGTTGGGACTGCAAAAATAATAGGTTAGCAAAGAGCAGGCTCAGGAGAGAGAGAGAGGAACGAGGACAGTGGGAAGCTTCCGCGAAGATGGTAACATAAGGCAGCTGGAGAGCTGCATTGAGCTTGGCGGCGGGGACAAGTGCTGGATGTTGCCACGGGCATGTGATCGGACGCAGGACTGTGACACGNTTCCGATATCCTAACGGCGAGCGGTGCTCTGCTGCTGATGGGGCCACTGAGGGGCTGTGGAAGAGGGCGGCTTGAGAGGATGATGTAAAGTGGAGAGAATGATGATAGAAGATGATGAGGTTGGTGTTGAAGAAGCTGATGAAGAAGATTACAGCGAATGCGGTGTGTGGAGGAGGGCAGAACGGAGAAGGCACTACAGGAGACGGAAGTAGTGACGGGTAGATTACTTTGCCACCCAGTCACTGAAGTCGTCAGGAGTACCAGGGGAGGAGGCAGGCAGGCTGGGACTGCACAAATAATAGGTTAGCAAAGAGCAGGCTCAGGAGAGAGAGAGAGGACCGAGGACAGTGGGAAGCTTCCGCGAAGATGGTAACATAAGGCAGCTGGAGAGCTGCATTGAGCTTGGCGGCGGGGACAAGTGCTGGATGTTGCCACGGGCATGTGATCGGACGCAGGACTGTGACACGGAGGTAAGAACCGCCAGGGTACAAGAAGCGATTTGAGCACAATTGCTGACGACAGCTGACGGATTTCGAGAGCTTGGAAGGGCGGCAATTGAGGCAGCAAAGCGATGACTTGGTTAGGAGGACCCAGGCAATGTTACCTGGTACTCTGATACCATGTCACAAGTGTCAGAAGAATGCAATGAGCAGAGACGGCAACAGCGGAGGCAGGCAGAAGCAATCGGGAAATGCACAAGCACGTTAGTGGAAGACCGAAGCAGAAGGGCGTGAGATGTCCCAAGGAGTTAGTCACACAGCGGGGAGAGAGGCGTGGCATCGAAGAGGCGAGGTAGACAAGAGCCAATGAGAGAAAGAGAGAGCGAAGCGAGTGATGGATTGATGCATGCTGAGCGAAGGATCAGGGGTGACGGAGCAAGGAGCTCTGAGCTGGGAATTGTTGGCGAAGGCGGAATGAGTGAGGGGCGAGCAGAGCAAGGATACGGCGGCAAAGCCGTGGAACCAAAGGGGAATAGGATGGGAAGAACTGTTCTGATTAGCATTGGGAGGGAATGAACACCCTCCGTATATACAACAAAACAGGAAAAAAAAGTATTAACGGCTTCTTTCTACTAGCCGTATGCGTAGCGACGTGGTCACTTATTAGGGGCGGCTTGACTCTGGTGGAATGGTCGTGACCAACCAGCCGTTGTTGAGGAGGTTCGGTGCGAGACCTGAACCTGTATCAAGAGCTCGGATTATCCGAGGGGTGTATATTACGGAGAGGACCTTGTCGGAGTCATATCTCTAACAGCCCCATTGAATCCGACAAGGCATGAATGTCTGAGTGCCTATAGGGCCTCAGTGTCTAGGTGTCACTGCCTGATGGGGGGATTCACCACTCGTCGGAGGGATAGGATGATCACATTGTAGAGATTTGGGTTCCACACTGATGCCACAAGGGTGTGCCACATTGCTGCGACAGGTGACACTTCGTCGATGATTCTGTGGTAGACAGTATGAGTGGTGTTGTGTAGGCACCTTTTGATGTCCTTAAGGGTTGTCGTGTATGCCCTTGGAGGACATCCGGGGTTGTCATAAACTCCTTCCAGAAAGAGGGAGAGTTGATACCCACGAAGAAAGGAGTGCCTTGTCTTGACTTGTATGCCACCATACCAGTCGTGGACATTTTCTCCCAATTGATCAAGCGAGGGAATGTGGGTCCAGACGAGGGCTTGTGCTGCCATGGTGGTGGTTCTGTTTGGAGTATGTGGTAGCTTGCTGGTGTCTGCTCACCAGCGCAGTTTAGCAGGAGTACCCTGCTGAGGGTGGAGGTACTGAGGTTGGAGAGAGGAGAGCTGAGAGAAAGAGAGGATGATCGTGCCTGAGATGAGTAGAGGGGAGGATGCTAGTGACAGCATGGGAAGTGGGTACCGTGCGCTGCTGGTGTGGAGAACAAGAATGCAGCAAGGTGAAGGCAGAAGTCGATGTGCTGCAAGAAACCTGATGCCGGAGTGCGTGCAGGCTGCTGCAAAGTGGACAGCTAGCTCGTGTAGGTCCTTGTACTGGTGGAAGATGCTGGTGATCACTGATGAAGAAGGTGGAGACGGATGACAACAGAATCTGGGCGCAAGGGCGAACCGCGTGCGCTGCGGAAGTTTTGGTGTGGGTGCATGTCGTCACAAAACGGGCGATGCGACTGGGCGGATCCTTGTGCCGAGCTGAAAGTGATACGGTAGCGGAGGAACGGATGATGGCGGAGAGGGTGCAGGGACGAAACCACGTGCGCTGCGAAGTAGAGGGATAGAATGCGGCAAGGGGAAGGCAAAGGCCAACGCGCCGCAAGAAATCTGCTGCCGGNGAAGATGCTGGTGATCACTGATGAAGAAGGTGGAGACGGATGACAACAGAATCTGGGCGCAAGGGCGAACCGCGTGCGCTGCGGAAGTTTTGGTGTGGGTGCATGTCGTCACAAAACGGGCGATGCTACCGGGCGGATCCTTGTGCCGAGCTGAAAGTGATACGGTAGCAGAGGAACGGATGATGGCGGAGAGGGTGCAGGGACGAAACCACGTGCGCTGCGAAGTAGAGGGATAGAATGCGGCAAGGGGAAGGCAAAGGCCAACGCGCCGCAAGAAATCTGCTGCCGGTGTGGGTGCAGGCTGCTACGAAGCGGGCAGCTAGCTCGTGCAGATCCTTGTACTGACTATAGATATGGATGATTACTGATGAGAAGGCGGAGGATGATAGCTGATCCTGGGCGCAAGGGCGAACCGTGTGCGCTGGGGAGGTTTTGGTGTGGGTGCAAGTCGTCGCGCAACAGGCGATGCGACTGCGCGGATCCTTGTGCTGAGCGGAGGACAATGCTGGAAGGCGGAGGAACGAATGATGACGGAGTGGGCGCAGGGGCGGAACCGCATGCGCAGCGGAGCGATGCGGATAATGACGAGGCGGAGGCTGATGCGAGGATGGACTAAAGGAGAATGTGACTGCTGGCTGGTGATGAAGAGGATGTGCAGAGGCTAATGGAGAGGAGGCTGATGAAGATGACGATGGCGCGCCGAGGGAGGGAGATGAGAGTGATGGAGGAGTCACGGCAGGAGCTGGATGGCAGAGCGATGAAGGAAGCGGTAGTGGGCACGGCCAAGGCAACCAGTTGCTCTGTTGTCAAGAGAGTGACGGCTTGTTCCCCAGCTGGCCGAAGACCAACAGACAGGAAGACTGGTGGTGTCCGATGTCCTGACACTGAGAGGAAGGTGGCTGCAGCGAGAGAAGTCGTGAGGTCAGCACGGATGTCCGTGAATATCAGGAGAGTGACGGCTTGTTCCCTAATTGGCTCAAAACAGGAGCAGGAAGACTGGTGGTGTCCGATGTCGTGGCTCTGAGCGGCAATCCGCTGCTGCTGACAACGAGCGGAGGCCGTGTGAGAGGGCGGCTCGAGAAGATGACGGCAATGAAGCTGATACAAATGGGGAAGATGGAGCAGATGAGGCAGATGGAGCGGGTGGGGAGGACGAAGGCACTTACAGCGGCTGAGTGACAGGTGCAAGGCGGCGGGAAGCTTCCAGGAAGATGACGGCAGGCAGCGACTCGAGAGCTGCTTGCAGCTGTTGTCGACGACGGTTCACGAATCGTTGGCCACGGGCACAGAGTGGGTGTAGGGCTTGATCAGGATGATGAGACGTTGGTTCAGTGTGAGAAGAAATCCAGGCGATTCTGCTAATGTCAGCTGCTGGCAAAGTTGAGCGGCGGCGGCGGCGGCAGATGAATGCTGGACAAAGGAGTGAGGCGAGTACGGGAGCAAACCAAAGACTAGGTCACGGGACACCAGGTGATGTGGCCTGATGCTCTGATACCATGTCAAAAGAATGCAATAAGCAGAGACGACAATAGCAGAGGCAGGCAGAAGCAATCGCGACATGCACAAACACGTTAGCGGAAGACCAAAGCAGAAGGGCGTGAGATGTCCCGAGGAGCTAGTCGCAGAGTGTGGATAGAGGCATGGCACCAAAGAGGCGAGGTAGACAGGAGCCAGTGAGAGAAATCCAGAGTGAAGCGAGTGATGGATTGATGCATGCTGAGTGAAGGATCAGGGGTGACGGAGTGAAGAGCTGTGAGCTGGGAATGGTTGGCAAAGGCGGAATGAGCGAGGGGCGAGCAGAGCGAGGATACGGCGGTGAAGCCGCGGAACCAAAGGGGAACAGGATGGGAAGAACTGTTCTGTTTAACCTTGGGAGGGAATGAACATCCTCCGTACATACAACAGAACAGGACAAACAAGTATTAAAAGCTTCTTTCCGCTAGCCATACGGGTAGTGACGTGGTCGCTTATTAGGGGCGGCCCGACTCTGGTGGAAAAGTTGTGACCAACCAGCCGTTGTCGAGGAGGTTCGGTGCGAGACCTGAACCTGTAGCGAGAGCTCGGATTATCCGAGGGGTGTGTATTACGGAGAGGACCTTCTCGGAGTCATATTTCTAACAACAAGAATGTAGCGAGGGACAGCAGCAATGGCAGAAGCAGGCAAAAGCAATGAGACATGCGGAAGCACGTCAGATGGATGTCGGCAGGAAGGAGACGTGAGACATATATAGGAGTTAGTCCCAGAATTGTGAAGTGGAGTGATGTGCGTGACAGAGGAGCAAGGTAGACAGGTAGCCAGCGAGAGAAAGATGAGACGGAGCGAGAGTGATGGATAGAGGAGGGCTGAGTGAAAGACTGGGAGTGACGGGGCGAGAAGTCATGAGCTGAGAGTGGATGATGAGCACAGAAGGAGCGATTTGCGAGCAGAGCAAATACACGGTGGCGAAGCCGCGGAACCAAAGGCAAACAGGATGAATAGACTGTCCTGGGTTGACTTGGGTGGGAATGAACATCCTCCAGACATGCAACAGAACAGGACAAAAAACACATCAGCAACGGCTTCGTCTGTGCTAGCCGAACATGTTCGTGGTATAACCGCTTATTAGGGGATCACTCGGTAGAGATTCCGTTGGTTGGTCAATGACTGTCAACGGCTAGTCAGAAGTATGACGGAGGTGGTTCTTGCCGGAGCTGAACCTTTATTGGGAGTGCTCGGAATATCCAAGTGAGGAGAGTTGATGTGGTCATCTTTTGTATTCTGACATTTTGTGTTGTCAACTTTGACAACCCATAACACGAGTCACAAATGGTCAGAGAAAGAAATAATGGTTTGGGAATACTACTTATCAATTAGCAAGTACAAGGACCTTCAATACATAGTGGTACAGTGTGGCTACCATGCACAATGACCAACCAAAGTATGCATATGTCACTGACCATGACCAAAAGAATTCACTATGATAGGTCAATGTTGACAGCTCATAATACGAGTCACAAATGGTCAGAGGGGGAAACAATGGTTTGGAAACACTAGGCAACGTCTAGTAAGTATAAACACCTTCAATAAGTAGTTGCACTGTGTGGCTACCATGCATAGTGACCAACCAAAGTAGGCATAAGTCACTGACCATGAACAAAGAATTCACTATGTGTGTTCAACGTTGATAACTCATAACACGAGTCACAAATGGTGAGAGGGGAAAGCAATGGTTTTGGAATACTAGGTATCGTCTAGCAAGTACAGAGACCTTCAATAAGTTGTGGCATGGTGTGGCTACCATGCACAATGACCAACCAAAGTAGGCATGTCTCACTGAACATGACCAAGGAATTCCAATGTGTTTGGTCAACGTTGGCAACCCATAATACGAGTCACAAATGGTCAGAGGAGGAAACAATGGTTTAGAAGTAATAGTCATCGACTAGCAAGTACAAAGACCTACAATAACTAGTGGCACAGTGTGGCTATCATGCACAATGACCAACCAAATTAGGCATATGTCACTGACCATGACCAAATGATTCGACTATGGGTAGTCAAAGTTGAGAACCTACAATTTGAGTCAGAAATGGTCAGAGGGGGAAACAATCGTTTGGGAATACTAGGTATCGGCTAGCAAGTACAAGCTCCTTCAATAAGTACTGGCACAATGTGGCTACCATGCACAAAGACCAACCAAAGTAGGCATATGTTACTAACCACGACCAAAGAATTTCACTATGTGTGGTCAACTTTGACAACTCATAACACGAGTCACAAATATTCGGAGGGGGAAACAATGGTTTGGGAACACTAGGTATCGTCTAGCAAGTACAAAGACCTTCAATAAGTAGTGGCACGCTGGGACTACCGAGCATAATGACCAACCACAGTATGCATATGTCACTGAACATGACCAAAATAATTTCACTATGTGTGGTCATTTTTGACAACCCAAAACACGAGTCACAAATGGTCAGAGGGGGAAGCAATGATTTGGGAATACTAGCTATCGACTAGCAAGTACAAAGACCTTCAATAAGTAGTGGCACGCTGTGGCTACCATGCATAATGACCAACCAAAGAAGGCATATCTCACTTACCAGGACCTAAAGAATTTTGCTATGTGTGGTGAGCGTTAACAACTCATAACACGAGTCTAAAATGGTCAAAGAAGGAAACAATGGTTTAGAAATACTAGACATTGACTAGCAAGTACAAAGACCTCAAAAAGTAGTTGCACGGTGCGGTTACCATGCACAATGACCAACAAGATTAGGCATATGTCACTAATCATGACCAAAGAATATCACTATGATGAGTTAACGTTCACAACTCACAATATGATTCATAAATGGTCAGATGGGAGACACGATGGTTTGGAAATACTAGGTATTGACTAGCAAGTACAAAGACATTCAATATGCAGTGGAACGGTGTGGCAACCATGTATAATGACCAACCAAAGCATGCATATGTCACTGAAAATGACATAAGAACTTCACTTTGCGTGGTCAGCGTTGAAAAATCATACCACGAGCAACAAATGGTCAGAGGGGGAAACAATGGTTTAGAAGTACTTGTCATCGACTAGCAAGTACAAAGACCTTCTATAAATAGTGGCACGCTGTGGCTACCATGCATAATGACCAACCAAACTAGGCATATGTCATTGATCATGACCAAAGAATTTCACTATGATGGGTCAACGTTCACAACACATAACACGAGTCACAAATGGTCCGAGGGGGAAACAATGGTTTGGAAGCATTGGGTATCGAGTAGCAAGTACAAAGAACTTCAATAAATAGTGGCACAGTGTGGCTACCATGCGTAATTACCAATCAAAGTATGCAAACATCACTGAACATGAAAAACGATTTTCACTATGTATGGTCAACGTTGACAACTCATAACACGTCACAAATGATGAAAGGGGGGAACAATGATTTGGTAAAACAAGTAATAAACTAGCATGTACAAAGACATTCAATGAGTAGTGGCACGGTGTGGCTACCATTCACAATGACCAACCAAAGTAGGCATATGTCACTGACCATGACCAAAGAATTTCACTGTGTTTGGTCATCGTTGACAACTCTAATACGAGTCACAAATGGTAAGAGGGAGAAACAATGGTTTGGAAACACTAGGTATCGACTAAGAAGTACAAAAACCTTAAGTAATCAGTGGCACGATGTGGCTTCCATGCACAATGACCAACCAAAGTAGGCATTTGTCACTGACCATGGCCAACGAGTTCCACTATGTGTGGTCAACGTTGACAACCCATAACACCATTCACAAATGTTCAGAGGGGAAACAATGGTGTAGGAATACTAGGTATCATCTAGCAAGTACAAAGATATCCAATAAACAGTTGCACGCTGTGGCTACCACGCACAATTACCAACCGAAATAGGCATATGTCACTGACCATGACCAAAGCATTCCACTATGTGTGGTCAATGTTGACAACCCATAACATGGGCCACAAATGGTCGGAGGGGGAAACAATTGTTCGGAAACACTAGTTAACAACTAGCAACTACAAAGACCTTCTATAAGTAGTGGCGCACTGTGGATACCATGCACAATGACCAACCAAAGTAGGCATATGTCACTGACTATGACCAAAGCATTGTACTTTGTGTGGTCAACGTTGACAACTCAGAACATGAGTCACAAATGGTCTGAGGGGGAAACAATGCTTTGGGAATACTATGTATTGCCTAGCAAGTACAAATACCTTCAATAAGTAGTGGCACGGTGTGGCTGCCGAGCATAATGACCAACCAAATTAGGCATATGTCCCTGACCATGACCAAAGAACTTCACTATGTGTGATCGATGCTCACAACTCATAATACAAGTCACAAATGGCCAGAGGGAGAAACAATGGTTTGGGAATACAAGTTATCAACTAGCTAGTACAAAGACCTTCCACAAGTAGTGGCACGGTGTGGCTACCATGCACAATGACCAACAAAAACATGCATATGTCACTGATCATAAACAACGAATTCCACTGTGTGTGGTTAACGTTGACAACTGATAATACGAGTCACAAACAGTCAGAGGGGGAAACAATGGTTTAGGAATACTAGATATCAACTAGAAAGTACAAAGATCTTCAATAAGTAGTGGCAAGGTGTGGCTACCATGCACAATGACCAACCAATTTAGGCACATGTCATTGACCATGACCAAAGAATTCCACTATGGGTGGTCAATGTTGACATGAGTCACAAATAGTCAGAGGGGAAAACAATGGTTTGGAAATACTTCTTTTTGACTAGCAAGTACAAACAACTTCAATAAATAGTGGCACGGTATGGCTACCATGCACAGTGAGCAACCAAAGTAGGCATTTGTCACTGACCATGATCAAAGAATTCCATTATGTGTGGCCAACGTTGACAACTCATAACACGAGTCACAGATAGTCAGAGGAAGAGACAATGGTTTGGGAATAACTGCTTTCAACTAGCAAGTACAAAGACCTTCAGTACGTAGTGGCACGGTGTGGCCACCATGTACAATGACCAACCAAATTAGGCATATGTCACTGACCATGACCAAAGAATTTCACTCTGTGTGGTCAATTTTGACAGCTGATAATATGAGTCACAAATGGACAGACGGGGAAACAATGATTCAAAAGTACTAGTCATCAACTAGCAAGTACAAAGACCTTCAATCAGTAGTGGCATGGTATGGCTACCATGCACAATGGCCAACCAAAGTAGGCATATGACACTGAGTATGACCAAGGAGTTTCACTATGTGTGGTCAATGTTGACAACTCATAACACGAGTCACAAGTGGTCAGAGGGGGAAACAATGGTTTGGGAATACTAGTTTTCACATAGCAAGTACCAAGATCTTCAAGAAGTAGTGGCACGCTGTGGCTACCATGCACAATGACCAACCAAAGTAGGCATGTGACACTGAGTATGACCAAAGAATTTCAATGTGTGTGGTTAACGTTGACAACCTATAAAACAAGTCACAGATGGTCAGAGGGACAAATAATGGTTTGAAAACACTAGTTATTGACTAGCAAGTACAAAGACCTTAAACAATCAGTGGCACGGTGTGGCTACCATGCACAATGGTCACAAATGGTCAGAGGGGGAAACAATGGTGTAGGAATATTAGTTATCAACTAGAAAGTACAAAGACCTTCAATAGGTAGTGGGACGGTGTGGCTACCATGCACAATGGCCAACCAAAGTAGGCATACATCACTGACCATGACCAAAGAATCTCACTATGTGTGGTCAACGTTGACAACTCATAACACAAGTCACAAATTGCTAGAGGGGGAAAGAATGGTTTGGGAATACTAGTTATCAACTAGCAAGTACAAAGACCTTCAATAAGTAGTGGTACGGTGTGGCTTCCATGCACAATGACCAACCAAAGTAGGCATACATCACTGACCATGACCAAAGAATTTCACTATGTGTGGCCAACGTTCACAACTCATAACACGAGTCACAAATGGTAAGAGGGGGAAACAATGGTTTGGGAATACTAGTTGTCAACTATCAAGTACAAAAAAATTCAGGAAGTAGTGGCAAGGTGTGGCTACAATGCACAATGACCAACTAAGGTATCCATATGTCACTGACTATGACCAAAGAATTCCACTTTGTGTGGTCAATATTGACAACCCATAATACGAGTCACAAACGGTGAGAGGGGGAAATAATGGTTTGAAAATACTAGGTTTTGTCAAGCAAGTACAAAGACCTTCAATACGTAGTGGCACAATGTTGCTACCATGCACACTGACCAACCAAAGGAGGCATATGTCTCTGACCATGACCAAAAGAATTTCACTATGTGTGGACAATGCTGATAACTCATAACACGAGTCACAAATGCTAAGAGGGGGAAGCAATGGTTTAGGAATACTAGTTATCAACTAACAGGTAGAAAGAAATTCACTAATTAGTGGCACTGTGTGGCAACCATGCACAATGACCAACCAAAGTAGGCATATGTCATTGATCATGACCAAAGAATTTCACTATGTGTGGTCAACATCGACAACTCATAACACGAGTAACAAATGGTCAGAGGGGGGAACAATGGTTTTGGGGTACTAGTTATCGACTCGCAGGTACAAAGACCGTCAATGAGTAGTGACACGGTGTGGCTACCATGCACAATGACCAATCAAACGAGGTACATGACACTGACCATTACCAAGTTATTTCGCTATACGTGGCCAACGTTTACAACCCATGATACGAGTAGTAAATGGTACGAGTGGAAAATAATGGTTTGGGAATACTAGTTATCAAGTAGCTACTACAATGATCTTCAATTAGTAGTGGCACGGTGTGGCTACCATGCACAATGACCAACCAAAATGACCATTTTTGACCATTTTTGACCATCTCTGACCATTTTTGGCTTGTAGTATGAGTTGTGATCGTTGACCACCCATAGTGAAATTCTTTGGTCATGGTCAGCAACATATGCCTACTTTGGTTTGTCATTGTGCATGGTAGTCACACCATGCCACTACTGATTGAAGATTTTTGTACATGGTAGACGACACCTAGTATGCCCAAACCATTGTTTCCCCCTCTTACGATTTTTGACTCGTATTATGAGTTGTCAATATTGACCACACATGGTGAAATTCTCTGGTCATGATAAGTAACATATGCCTGCTTTGCTTGGTTTTTGTGCATGGTAGCCACACTGTGCCATTACTTATTGAAGGAATTTGTATTTGCTAGACAAACCTAGTGTTATGAATTTTTTTTCCCCCTCTGACGATTTGTGACAAATCTCGTGTTATGAGTTATCAATGTTGACCACACACAGTGAATTCTTTGGTCATATTCAGTGAAATATGCCTGATTTGGTTGGTCATTGTGCATGGAAGCAACACCGTGCCACTACTTACTGAAGATCATTGTACATGCTAGCTGAAAACTAGTATTCCCAAACCATTGCTTCCCCCTCTGACCATTTGTGACTCATGTTATGAGTTGTCTATATTGACAAAACATAGTGAAATTCTTTGGTCATGATAAGTGACATATGCATACTTTGGTTGGTCACTGTGCACCGTAGCCACACAGTGCCACTACGTATTGACGGTCTTTTTACTTGCTAGTCGATACCTAGTGTTTCCAAATCATTGTTTTGTCCTCTGGCCATTTGTGACTCGTATTGAGAGTTGTCAACGTTGACAACACATAGTGGAATTCTTTGGTCATGGTCAGTGACCTATGCCTACTTTGGTTGAATATTGTGCATGGTAGCCACACCGTGCCACTACTTATAGAAGGTCGGTGTACTTGCTAGTTGATACCTAGTGTTCCCAAACCATTGTTTCCCCCTTCCACCATTTGTGACTCGTTTTATGAGTTGTCAACGTTTACCACACATAGTGGAATTCCTTGGTCATGTTCAGTGACATATGCATCCTTTGGTTGGTCATTGTGCATGGTAGCCACACCGTGCCGCTACTTGTTGAAGATCTTTGAACTTGCTAGATGATAACTAGCATTCCCAAATCATTGTTTCCCATCTGACCATTTGTGACTGGTATTGTGGGTTGTCAACATTGGTCACACACGGTGAAATACTTTGGTCATGGTCAGTGACAAATGCCTACTTTGGTTGGTCATTGTGCATGGTAGCCACACCATGCGACTACTTATTGCAGGTCTTTGTACTTTCTAGTTGATTACTAGTAGTCCCTAACCATTGTTTATCCTTCTGACCATTTGTGACTCATGTTATAAGTTGTCAATATTGAACACACATAGTGAAACTCTTTGGTCGTGATAAGTGACACATGCTTACTTTGGTTGGTCATTGTGCATGGTAGCAACAAGGTGCCACTACTCATTGAAGGTCCTTGTACTTGCTAGTCGATAACTAGTATTCCCATTTCATTGTTTCCCCCTTCTAACCATTTGTGACTCATGTTATGAGTTGCCAATATTGACCCATTATAGTGAAACTCTTTGGTCATGATACGTGACATGTGCCTACTTTGGTTGGTCATTGTACATGATAGCCGCACAAGGCCACTACTTATTGAGAGTCTTTGTACACGCTATTAGATTACTGTTATTGTTAAACCATAGTTTCCCCCTGTGACCATTTCTGACTCATGTTATGAGTTGTCAACGTTGATCACACATAGTGAAACGCTCTTGTCATGTTAAATGACATATGCCTATTTTGGTTGATCATTGTGCATGGTAGCGACACCGTGCCACTACTTCTTGAAGATCGTTCTACTAGCTAGTTGATAACTAGTATTCCCAAACCATTGTTTCCTCCTCTGACCATTTGTGACTCGTGTTATGGGTTGCCAACTTTGGCCACATATAGCGAAATTCTCTGGTCATGGTCAGTGTCACATACCTCATTTGGTTGATCATTGTACATGGCAGCCACACCGTGCCACTACTTATTGAAAGTATTTGCACTTGTGAGTCGATAACTAGTATCCCTAAACCAGTGTTTCCCCCTCTGACCATTTGTGACTCGTGTTGTAAGTTGTCAACATTGTCCACACACACTTGAATTGTTTTGGTCACGGTCAGTGACATATGCCTCCTTTGGTTGGTCGTTGTGCATGGTAGCAACATAATGCCACTACGTATTGAAGGTATTTTTACTTGCCAGATGAAACATAGTGTCTTCAAAGCATTGTTTCCCCCTTTTACCATTTGTGACTCCTATCATGGGTTGTCAGTGTTGACCACACAAAGTGTACTTCTTTGATCGTAGTCAGTGACATATGCATACTTTAGTTGGTCATTGTGCATTTTAGCCACACCGTGCCACTACTTGTTGGCACTAGTGGATGTGGAGGCACCCTCAAGGATGCCTAGCTAACAATGAAGCACGTCACCAGTGTTTGGAGCAGCCAAAGGACACCAATGGTGAAGAGTGTGGAGCACAAGGATCACGGATGTGAGTGGGCAGAATACGTCGCATTGAGTAGAAGTGAATCGAAACACGTTTTTGTTACTTTTCATAGTAAGATTACATCAGATCCTTATAGCCTTTGATCTAAGCTTTCCAATTCATCCAAGAACGTCCAAAACAGAGCAATAGTTCCCCTGCTACGGCCGTCGAAATAGCCCTTGGTGGAGCCGCCCACCTTGCCTTGCACGCTAGGCAATGGGAGGCGCTTCGACGATGACCCGTCGAAGCGCCTTTCCTCACCCAGAAGTCAAGGAGAAGTTCACCCTGGTCAAAGAGTGTCTTCTGGTTGCTTCCTTTATGGCCCTGGTGCATTTGGGGGTCGTTGGAGACGAGCTCAGATCACTGGTGGTGGATTATCCCGCCACCCATGGCGGGTACCAGATTCCATCCCCCCAACACCCGAATTT
>SZWC01001868.1:37266-55287 GCA_023375785.1 Penium margaritaceum | reverse complement strand
CACCAGTGTTTGGAGCAGCCAAAGGACACCAATGGTGAAGAGTGTGGAGCACAAGGATCACGGATGTGAGTGGGCAGAATACGTCGTATTGAGTGGAACTGAATCAAAACACGTTTTTGTTACTTTGCATAGTAAGATTACATCAGATCCTTATAGCCTTTGATCTAAGATTTAAAATGCATCCAAGCACGCCCAAAACAGAGCAATAGTTCCCCTGCTACGGCCGTCGAAATAGCCCTTGGTGGAGCCGCCCACCTTGCCTTGCACGCTAGGCAATGGGAGGCGCTTCGACGATGACCCGTCGAAGCGCCTTTCCTCACCCAGAAGTCAAGGAGAAGTTCACCCTGGTCAAAGAGTGTCTTCTGGTTGCTTCCTTTATGGCCCTGGTGCATTTGGGGGTCGTTGGAGACGAGCTCAGATCACTGGTGGTGGATTATCCCGCCACCCATGGCGGGTACCAGATTCCATCCCCCCAACACCCGATTTTCGGGCTAGGCTAACTTTCTGAATACTCACTCAAATTGAGCAATTCAAAGCTCGATCCTGCATAGAAAAATCCAAGGAATCAAAATCTAAATTCAGACCAAGCGTTCTACCACTCCTCAGTGGTCGAACCAGGGAGTACACTCAACGGCACTCATGGCAAGGGGCACACCATGTCAACAGTCTCCCCCTTGCACCGCAGCCTTGATGCCATGTCCTTGAAACCTGTAGCATTTTTAAACCTCATAGCGCAGACCGAGCTCCATGCAGCTTGCGTCATGCCTGTCCTTGGGCTGTGCCTTGGTCATGGCGTCGGCGAGCATGCGCTTANCCAAAACAGAGCAATAGTTCCCCTGCTACGGCCGTCGAAATAGCCCTTGGTGGAGCCGCCCACCTTGCCTTGCACGCTAGGCAATGGGAGGCGCTTCGACGATGACCCGTCGAAGCGCCTTTCCTCACCCAGAAGTCAAGGAGAAGTTCACCCTGGTCAAAGAGTGTCTTCTGGTTGCTTCCTTTATGGCCCTGGTGCATTTGGGGGTCGTTGGAGACGAGCTCAGATCACTGGTGGTGGATTATCCCGCCACCCATGGCGGGTACCAGATTCCATCCCCCCAACACCCGAATTTCGGGCTAGGCTAACTTTCTGAATACTCACTCAAATTGAGCAATTCAAAGCTCTATCCTGCATAGAATAATCCAAGGAATCAAAATCTAAATTCAGACCAAGTGTTCTACCACTCCTCAGTGGTCGAACCAGGGAGTACACTCAACGGCACTCATGGCAAGGGGCACACCATGTCAACAGACTCCCCCTTGCTCCGCAGCCTTGATGCCCTGTCCTTGAAACCTGTAGCATTTTTAAACCTAATAGTGCAGACCGAGCTCCATGCAGTTTGCATCATGCCTGTCCTTGGGCTGTGCCTTGGTCATGGCGTCGGCGAGCATGCGCTTAGTGCCACAATACACAATAGCCGCATCTCCCTTCACCACCAAGTCCCGCGCGTAGTGATGCCGGATCTCGATGTACTTGGTCCTCCTGTGCAGCACCAGGTTCTGGGTCAGGCTGATGGCACTCATGTTGTCAACGTTGAGCACCTTTGGCTTCCTTTGCGGCACGCCAATCTCCTCTAGCAGCCGACACAGCCACACTGCCTCCTTTGCTGCTTCCACGAGTGCGATGTACTCCGCTTCGGTGCTGGACAGTGCCACACAGTCCTGCTTCCCGCTTGCCCATGAAACTGATGCACCACCAAGCACAAACACATACCCTGATGTTGATTTTGTGTCATCCACATCACCAGCCCAGTCGGCATCGGAGTAACCTACCAACTCGAGGGAGTCGTTACGCGCTCCCCCTCCAAACACGAGCCGCGACTGTTTTTTTGCCTTGAGATAGCGGAGGATCCGCTTCACCGCTTGCCAATGCAGCGACCCGGGGCCAGCAACATACCGGCTCACTTGGCCCTCCGCGAAGGCCAGGTTGGGCCGCGTCGCCACCATAGCATACATGATGCTCCCCACCGCGGACTGGTATGGCACACCTGTCATCTCCTCCTCCTCCTCATCCGTGCTTGGCCCCATGCTCGAGCTTAGCTCACATGTGGTGGTCATGGGTGTGCCGATGGGGTTGCACTCCTCCATGTTGTAGCGGTAGAACACCTCTTACACGTGTTTTGCCTGCCCCATCTTGAGCGTGCGTGATTTACGGTCCCTCTTGATGGCGACGCCGAGGTAGTACTCAAGCTCGCCCATGTCGGTTATTTTGAACCGACCGCCCAGCTGCCGCTTCAGGTTCACCAACTCCTCCATGTCCGATGACACGAGGATGAGGTCATCCACATAAAGAACCACAATCTGGTGCAACCCCGGCTGCTTCCGCACGTACACGCTGTGATCCGCCTCGCATCGCTTGAAGCCAAGCTCGGCCATGAAGCCGTCCATTTTCAGGTACCACATGAGTGGCGCTTCCTTCAGCCCGTAGAGCGCCTTGTGAACCTGGCACACCTTTCGTGGCGGTGCATCCACCTTCTCCAGCACCTCCATGTAGACCTCCTTGTCCACGTTGCCATTGAGGAAACCAGTTTTCACGTCCATTTGGTGGACTTCGTAGTCGCGCGCTGCCGCCACCGAGAGGATGGAGCAAATGGAGGTGAACTTTGCCACCGGCGCGAAGTGTTCACCCTTGCGCTGGGCGTGCCCCTTTGCGACCAGCCACGCCTTGTACCGCTCCACCTTCCCCTCCTTGGTGAGCTTCTTCTTGAAGATCCACTTGGAGCCGATGATTTTTGCGCCCTCCGGCCTGTCAATTAGCTTCCAAGTGCCGTTCTCTTCATGGGAGGAGAGCTCAGATTTCATAGCTCGCTCCCACTCAGCCCCATCCTTCCACTGCAGTGCCTCCTTGACGGCCTCGGGCTCCTCTTGCGCAAACAACGCTTGAGTAAGCCCAGTCCAGATGCCCTCCGCGACATTGTACCTCTTTGCCGTCCTCCTTGCACATCCGCTTCTCCGAGGCTGCTGTTGCTGAGGCTGCTGCTGCTACTATCGCTGCTGCTGCTGCTGCTGCTGCCCCCTCGCAGTGTCACTTGCACCGCTGGCCTGCTCCCCCTCTCTTGGGGACCATGGAGATGTGGGCTCACTTCCCACCTCCTCGTTCAGCTCCAATGCTGCCGGCGCTTGAGACTCGTTGTCCGACTCGGCTGAATGCAAATCAGCTGCTCCCCCATCCCCCTGATGGTTCTCGCCCGTTGGAGCCGATGGGACATCACCCTCTTTTACGTCCTCCGGTGTCTCCCCCTCAAGGAGTGGCAGCCACTCCCCACGCTTGGAGAGACCCGTGTCCTTGTCCGTCCAACGGCTGGTCTCATCGCACGTGACGTTGCAACTCTTCACGATCTGCTGCCTTCGCGGGTCAAAGAGCCGGTACGCCTTGCTCCCGCTCTCGTGCCCGACGAAGATGCACCGGCAAGTCCGCGAGTCCAGCTTACCCCGCCACTCCCGTGCCTACACAAAAGCATGTGCAACACAACCAAACGTGCGGAGGTGTACCACAGTTGGCTTCCTCCCGCTCCACACTTCTTGTGGCGTCTTCCACACCTTGGACTCCGCGTCTTTTAGAGGCTTCGTCTGCGTCAGGTTCATGATGTACGCCGCTGTCTGTGCCGCCTCGCCCCAGTACCGCTGCGCGAGGCCGGCATCGCTCAAAATGGACCGGACCATGTTGAGGATGGTGCGGTTTGCCCTCTCGGCGACGCCGTTCTGCTGCACAGAGTGTGGCGTAGTTTTCTGCCACGCGATCCCCTTGCTCTTTATCCATGGTGAGCAGCCCTCGTACTCACCACCGTTGTCGCTCCGGAACGCCTTCACCTTCAACTTCGTTTGTCGCCCCACAGCCGCCACGAATTCCTGCATGCATGACAAGACATCGCTCTTCCTCTTGATGATGTAGAGGTAGAGCTTGTGGCTATGGTCATCGATGAAGGTGACGAAGTAGCGCGCCCCACCAATGGAGGGCTCAAACGGTCCACACACATCGTTGTGCACTACCTCCAACCTTGCCGAAGCACACATCCCCTTTCCTGCAAACGGCTGCTGTGTTGCCTTGCCGACCACGCACGGCTTGCACACGGTGTCCTTGGCTGCATGAAGGCTCTTGAACTTAGACCCCGCACCACTTCTTTCTTCGCCATGTCCCTCACCGTTGAGGGAGTGATGTGGCACAACCGGCGATGCCACAGGTCCAGGTCCCCTTCATCCTTCGTCACGAGGTTCGCGGCGTCGGTCCTCACCGCATCGGCAAGAACCTTGGTACAGAGTGTTGGCCTGAGGGTGAGTGTGCACCCTGGAGGGTCCCTAGCAATGGCTGGTCCACACCACCAACTGTTTTTGGAGAGACTGAAACTGTGGAGGCAACTGGTTCCAAGGATGGCAGAAAACTAGTCAGATAGTGTGGCAACAGTTTTGGCCTCAGTTGACTGGGAATGAACACCTGATCAAGGCTCACAAGCAGTGGCATTTTATAGCCACTGATCTAAGTTTTCCAGAACACCAAAGCATGCCAGATTTGGAGCTTCCTAGCAGATTCTATGGCTTCTAGAGTGCTCCTTGGTAGGCTGTCCTTTTCCCACCTAGGAAGGCATCCCTTCCCTCCTCTAGAAGCTTCTGCCCCTTCCTAGATTCCTCAACTTGCTTCTAGTAGGAGGGAAGGTGTCCAGAAGACCAAGACACCTCTAGATGCCTTGTAGGACAAGTCAGCCCTTCTAGAAGGTGTGCCACCTTCCTGGACCCTCACCTGGCCTTCTAGAAACTTAAAGAGGAACTCTAGAGGTTGAGCTAGCTTCCTGGCATCTATTNCTTGTCTTTTTGGTGTTCCTTTTTGGAGTCACTCCTGCCATGGTGAGGAGCATCATTCCAACACAGAGAAGGTACAGGTCCTCCTCCCTCTTGCCACGTGCAATCACCTCGCCGTCCCCCTCCTTCCGGATGATAGCCTCCTTCTTGTTGAAGAGTACCTCGAGCCCCTTGTCGGTAAGGCGGCTCACTGACAGCAGGTTTGCCCCAAAGTTGGGCATGTGGAGCACGTCGTAGATGGTGCATGGAATGACTTTCCCATTCACCACCGACTCAATGCGAACATTGCCTTCATCCACGGCCAACTCTGTTTTGCCGTTGGCCACTGTCATGCGCCGCTCAGTGGCGCCGTAGGTGATAAATGCTGCCCGGTTGCATTGCATGTGGCGGCCTGATCCGGAGTCGATCACCGTGACTTCCGGATCTGTCAAGTCGGTAGACTCCCTGGCCATCATGGCTTAGGTATCCTTCTTCGCGCCCTTCCCGGGCTGGTCCGACTTCTTGTTGGGGTTGTCGCGTGCGTAGTGGCCCTGTTTGCCACAGTTGTAGCACTCTCCCTTGTTGTCACCTCTCTTGGTGCCCTGCTTGGCACCCTTCCCCTTCTTGCCCTCCCCTCCACCTTGAGGGCGGATGGCTAGTGCCTCTACACTAGTGGGTGTGGAGGCACCCTGAAGGATGCCTAGCTCTCACTGAAGCATGCAACCTGTGTTTGGCGCAGCCAAAGGACACCAATGATAAAGAGTATGGAGAAGAAGGATCACGGATGTGAGTGGGCAGAATACGTCGCATTCAGTAGAACTGAATCAAAACACGTTTTTGTTATTTTGCATAGCAAGATTACATCAGATCCTTATAGCCTTTGATCTAAGCTTTCCAACGGATCCAAGCACGCCCAAAACAGAGCAATAGAGCCCCTGCTACGGCCGTCAAAGTAACCCTTGGTGGAGCCGCCCACCTTGCCTTGCACGCTAGGCAATGGGAGGCGCTTCGACGATGACCCGTCGAAGCGCCTTTCCTCGTCCAGAAGTCAAGGAGAAGTTCACCCTGGTCAAGGAGAGTCTTCTGGTTGCTTCCTTTATAGTCTTGGTGTATTTGGGGGTCGTTGGAGACGAACTCAGATCACTAGTGGTGGATTATCCCGCCACCCATGGCGGGTACCAGATTCCATCCCCCCAACACCCGAATTTCGGGCTAGGCTAACTTTCTGAATACTCAATCAAATCGAGCGATTCAAAGCTCGACCCTGCATGGAAAAATCCAAGGAATCCAAATCTAAATCAGGTGTTCTAGCACTCGTCAGTGGTTGAACTAGGGAGTACACTGAACGGCACTCATGGCAAGGGGTACACCATGTCAACACTACTTTCTTAAGGTATTTGTACTTGCTAGTTGATAACTAGTATTCCCCAAACCATTGTTTCCCCCTCTTACCATTTGTGACTCGTGTTATGAGTTGTAAACGTTGGCCACACATAGTGAGATTCTTTGGCCATGGTCAGTGATGTATGCCAACTTAGGTTGGTCATTGTGCATGGTAGCCACACGGTTCCACTACTTTTTGAAGGTCTTTGTACTTACTAGTTGATAACTAGTATTCCCAAACCATTGTTTCCCCCTATGACCATTTGTGAATTGTATTATGAGTTGTCAAAGTTGACCACATATAGTAGAATACTTCCGTCATGGTCAGTGGAATATGCCGACTTTGGTTGGTCATTATGCATGGCAGCAACACCGTGCCACTACTTATTGAAGGTATTTGTTATTGCTATATGATAACTAGTATTCCCAAACCAATGTTTCCCCCCTCTGACTATTTGTGCCTTGTGTTATGAGTTGTCACCATTGACCACACGTAGTGAGATTCTTTGGTCATGGTCAATGACATATGCCTACTTTGGTTGGTCATTGTGCATGGTTGCCACACCGTCCCATTATTTATTGAAGGTGTTTGCACTTGCTAGTTGATGACTAGTATTCCAAAACCATTGCTTTCATCTCTGACCGTTTATGACTCCTATTATGCATTGTCCATGTTGGTGACACAATGGAATACTTTGGTCATGGTCAGTGACATACGCCTACTTTGGTTGGTCATCGTACATGGTAGCCACACCGTGTCAATACTTATTGAAGTTCTTTGTACTTGCTAGTAGAAAAATAATGTTGCTACACCATTGTTTCCCCGTCTGACCATTTGTGCCTCGTAGTATGGGTTGTCAACAATGGCCGCACATAGTGAAACTCTTTGGCCATGATCAGTGACAAATGCCTACTTTGGTTGGTCATTGTGCATGGTAGCCATACCGTGCTCCTACTTATTGAAGGTATTTGTACTTGCAAGTGGATACATAGTGTTGCAAAACCATTGTTTCATCCACTGACCATTTGTGACTCGTATATGAGTTGTCAACATTAACCACACGCAATGGAATTCTTTGTTCATGATCAGTAACATATGCATACTTTTTTTGGTCATTGTGCATGGTAGCCACACCATGCCACTGCTTATGGAAGGTATTTGTACTAGCTAGTTGATAACTAGTATTCCCAAACCATCATTTTTCCTTCCGACCATTTGCGACTCGTATTGTGAGTTGTGAACGTTGGCCACAAATAGTGAAATTCCTTGGTCATGATCAGTGCATATGCCTAATTGTGTTGGTCATTGTACATTGTAGCCACACCGTGCCACTACTTATTGAAGGTCTTTGTACTTGATAGACAACACCTAGTGTTTCCCAACCATTGTTTCACCCTCTAACCATTTGTGACTTGTATAATGAGTTGTCAACATTAACCCATCATGGTGAAAACACGTTGTCATGAACAGTGTCATATGCCTACTTTGGTTGGTCATTGTGCATGGTAGCCACACCGTGCCACTACTTATTAAAGATCTTTGTACTTGTTATTCAATACCTAGTGTTTCAAAACCATTGTTTCTCCCTCTGACCACTTGTGACTTGTGGTATGAGCTGTCAACGTTGACCACCCATAGTGGAATTCTTTGGTCATGGTCAGTGACATACATCTTCTTTGGTTGGTCAGTGTGCATAGTAGCCACACCGTGCCACTACATATTGAAGGTGTTTGTACTTGCTAGTTGATAACTAATAGTCCCAAACCATTGTTCCTCCCTCTTACCATTTGTGACTCGTGCTATGAGTTGTCAACGTTGACCACACATAGTGAAGTTCTTTCGTCATGTTTAGTGACAAATGTATACTTTGGTTGGTCATTGTGCATGGTAGCCACAGCTCGCCACTACGCATTGTAAAAAATTGTACTTGCTTGTTGACAATTAGCATGCCCAAACCATTTTTTCCCCCTCTGATCATTTGTGACTCTTGTTACGAGTTGTCAACATTGGCTACACATAGTAGAATTCTCTGGTCTTAATACATCACACATGCCTACTTTGGTTGGTTATTGTGCATGGTGGCCATGCTGTGCCACTATATTAGAAGGTCTTTGTACTTGCCAGTTCATAACTAGTATTCCCAAACAATTGTTCACCCCTCTAACCATTTGTGACTCGTGCTATGAGATGTGAACGTTGACCACACACGGTGGAATTCTTTAGTCATGGTCAGTGACATATGCCTACTTTGGTTAGTCATTGTACATGATAGTCACACCGTGCCACAACTGATTGAAGGTGTTTTTACTTGCTAGGCTATACCTAGAATTTCTAAATCCTTGTTTTCCTCTCTTACCATTTGTGACTTGTGTTATGAGTTGTCAACCACACAGAATTTGTAAATCCCTGTTGACCACACAGAGTGGAATTCTTTGGTCATAGCTAGTGACATATGCCTACTTTGGTTGGTCATTGTGCATGATATCCACAGCGTGCCACTGCTTATTGAAGGTCTTTGTACTTGCTCGTTGATAGCTAGTGTTNTGTGTTATATGCCTACTTTGGTTGGTCACTTTTCATGGTAGCCACAGTGTGCAACTACTATTTAAGATCTTTGTACTTGCTAGACGATACTTTGTTTTCCGAAACCATTGTTTTTCCCACTTACCATTTGTGACTCGTGTTATCAATTGTCAATATTGACCACACATAGTGGAACTCCTTGGTCATGATCAGTGCCAAATGTCTACGTTGGTTGGTCATTGTGCATGGTAGCCACACCGTGCCACTAAGTATTAAAGGTCTTTGTACTTAGTCAATANCTAGTGTTTCCAAACCATTGTTTCTCCCTCTGACCATTTGTAACTTGCGTTATGAGTTGTCAATGTTGACCACCCATAGTGAAATTCTCTGGTCATGGGCAGTGACATATGCCTAATTTGGTTGGTCATTGTGCATGGTCGCCACACCGTGCCACTACTTATTGAAGATCTTTGTACTTGCTAGTTCATATCTAGTATTCCCAAACCATTGTTTCCCCTTCTGACCATTTGTGACTCGTATTATGAGTTGTCAACGTTGACCAAACAAAGTGAAATTGTTTGGTCATGGTCAGTGACATATGCCTACTTTGGTTGGTCATTGTGCATGGTAGCCACATCGTGCCACTACTCATTGAAGGGCTTTGTTCTTGCTAGTTGATAACTAGTATTCCCAACCCATTGCTTTCCCCTCTTACCCTTTGTGGCTTGTGTTCTGAGCTGTCAATGTTGAACACGCATAGTGAAATTCTTTTGTCATGTTCAATGACAAATGTATCCTTTGATTGGTCATCGTGCATGGTAGCCACATCGTGCCACTACTTATTGAAGATCTTTGTACTTGCTAGTTGATACATAGTCCTCCCAAACCATGTTCTCCCTCTGACCATTTGTGACTCGTCTTTTGAGATGTCAAAGTTGACCACACACAGTGGTATTCTTTTGTCATGGTCAGTGACATATGCCTACTTTGGTTGGTCATTGTACATGATAGCCATACTGTGCCACTACTGGATGAATGTCTTTGTACTTGCTGGAAAATAAATAGTATTCCCAAACCATTATTTCTCCCTTTGACCATTTGTGACTCCTGTCATGAGTTGTCAACGTTGACCACACAGTAAACTTGTGTGGTTATGGTAAGTGACATATGCCTACTTTGGTTGGTCATTGTGCATGGTAGCCACACCAAGCCAATACTTATTGAAGGTAATTGTACTTGCTAGTTGATCAACGGTTTCCCAAATCATTGTTTCCCCCTCTTACCATTTGTGACTCGTGTTAGGAGTTGTCAACATTGACCACACATAGTTAAATCATTTTTTTATGTTCAGTAGCATGTGCAAACTTTGGTTGGTCATTGTGCATGGCAGCCACACCGTGCCACTATTTACTAAAGGTCTTTGTACTTGCTAGTAGATACCTGGTATTCCCAAACCATTGTTTTATCCTCTAAGCATTTGTGACTTGTGTTATGAGTTGTCAACATTGACCACAATTAGTGAAATTCTTTTGGTCCTGATAAGTGACATATGCTTACTTTTGTAGGTCATTATGCATGGTAGCCACAGCGTGCCACTATTTATTGAAGGTCTTTGTACTTGTTAGTCGATAACTAGTAGTTCTAAACCATTGTTTCCCCCCTTGACCATTCGTGACTCATGTTATGAGTTATCAACGTTGACCACACATAGTGAAATTCTTTTGTCATGTTCAGTGGCATATGCATACTTTGGTTGGTCATTGTGCATGGTAGCCACATCGTTCCACTACATATTGAAGGTCTTTGTACTTGCTAGTCAATACCTAGTGTTTCCAAACCATTGTTTCACCCCTCTGACCATTTGTGAATCATATTATGAGTTGTGAACGTTGACCCATCATAGTGGAATTCTTTGTTCATGATCAGTGACATATGCCTAATGTGGTTGGTCATTGTGCATGGTAGCCATACCGTACAACTACTTATTGGATTTCTTTGTACTTTCTAGTCAATACCTAGTATTCCCAAACCATTGTTTCCCCCTCTGACCATTTTTGACTTGTGCTATGAGTTTTCAACGTTGACCATACATAGTGAGATTCTTTTGGTCCTGATAAGTGACATATGCTTATCTTTGTTGGTCATTATGCATGGTAGCCACAGCGTGCCACTACTTATTGAAGGTCTTTGTACTTGATTGTTGATAAGTAGTACTTCTAAATGATTGCTCCCCCTCTGACCATTTGTGANTTGACCAAACAAAGTGAAATTGTTTGGTCATGGTCAGTGACATATGCCTACTTTGGTTGGTCATTGTGCATGGTAGCCACATCGTGCCACTACTCATTGAAGGGCTTTGTTCTTGCTAGTTGATAACTAGTATTCCCAACCCATTGCTTTCCCCTCTGACCATTTGTGACTCGTCTTTTGAGATGTCAAAGTTGACCACACACAGTGGTATTCTTTTGTCATGGTCAGTGACATATGCCTACTTTGGTTGGTCATTGTACATGATAGCCATACTGTGCCACTACTGGATGAATGTCTTTGTACTTGCTGGAAAATAACTAGTATTCCCAAACCATTATTTCTCCCTTTGACCATTTGTGACTCCTGTCATGAGTTGTCAACGTTGACCACACAGTAAACTTGTGTGGTTATGGTAAGTGACATATGCCTACTTTGGTTGGTCATTGTGCATGGTAGCCACACCAAGCCAATACTTATTGAAGGTCATTGTACTTGCTAGTTGATCAACGGTTTCCCAAATCATTGTTTCCCCCTCTTACCATTTGTGACTCGTGTTAGGAGTTGTCAACATTGACCACACATAGTTAAATCATTTTTTCATGTTCAGTAGCATGTGCAAACTTTGGTTGGTCATTGTGCATGGCAGCCACACCGTGCCACTATTTACTAAAGGTCTTTGTACTTGCTAGTCGATACCTGGTATTCCCAAACCATTGTTTTATCCTCTAAGCATTTGTGACTTGTGTTATGAGTTGTCAACATTGACCACAATTAGTGAAATTCTTTTGGTCCTGATAAGTGACATATGCTTACTTTTGTAGGTCATTATGCATGGTAGCCACAGCGTGCCACTATGTATTGAAGGTCTTTGTACTTGTTAGTCGATAACTAGTAGTTCTAAACCATTGTTTCCCCCCTTGACCATTCGTGACTCATGTTATGAGTTATCAACGTTGACCACACATAGTGAAATTCTTTTGTCATGTTCAGTGACATATGCATACTTTGGTTGGTCATTGTGCATGGTAGCCACATCGTTCCACTACATATTGAAGGTCTTTGTACTTGCTAGTCAATACCTAGTGTTTCCAAACCATTGTTTCACCCCTCTGACCATTTGTGAATCATATTATGAGTTGTGAACGTTATCCCATCATAGTGGAATTCTTTGTTCATGATCAGTGACATATGCCTAATGTGGTTGGTCATTGTGCATGGTAGCCATACCGTACAACTACTTATTGGATTTCTTTGTACTTGCTAGTCAATACCTAGTATTCCCAACCCATTGTTTCCCCCTCTGACCATTTTTGACTTGTGCTATGAGTTTTCAACGTTGACCATACATAGTGAGATTCTTTTGGTCCTGATAAGTGACATATGCTTATCTTTGTTGGTCATTATGCATGGTAGCCACAGCGTGCCACTACTTATTGAAGGTCTTTGTACTTGATTGTTGATAAGTAGTANTGTTGACCACGCAGAGAAAAATTCTTTTGGTCCTTCTGATAAGTGACATCTGCCTTCTTTTGTTGGTCATTATGCAAGGTAGCCACACCATGCCACTACTTTTTGGAGGTCTTTGTGATTGCTAGTTGATAAATAGTATTCCCAACTCATTGTTTCCCCCTCTGACCATTTGTGGCTCATGTTATGGATAGTCAACAATGACCACACATAGTGAAATTCTTTTGGTCATGTTCAGTGACATATGCATAACTTGGTTGGTCATTATGCCTGATAGCCACATCGTGACACTACTTATTGAAGGTCTTTGTACTTGCTAGAAGATGCCTAGTGTTCCCAAACCATTGTTTCCCCCTATGACCATTTGTGACTTGTATCGTGGGTTGTCAACGTTGACCACACGTCAATGTTGTCTATCCATAGTGGAATTCTTTGGTCATGGTTAGCGACATGTTTCTTCTTTAGTTGGTCATTGTGCATGGTAGCCACATCCGTGTCACTACTTATTCAAGATCTTCGTACTTGCTGATTGATAGCTAGTATTCGCAGACCATTGTTTCCCCCTTTGACCATTTGTGACTCGTATTATGAGTTGTCAACGTTGACCACACGTCAATGTTGTCTATCCATAGTGGAATTCTTTGGTCATGGTTAGCGACATGTTTCTTCTTTAGTTGGTCATTGTGCATGGTAGCCACATCCGTGTCACTACTTATTCAAGATCTTCGTACTTGCTGATTGATAGCTAGTATTCCCAGACCATTGTTTCCCCCTTTGACCATTTGTGACTCGTATTATGAGTTGTCAACGTTGACCACACATAGTGAAATTCTTTTGGTCCTGAAAAGTGACATATGCATACTTTGGTTTTTCATTATGCATCGTAGCCACAGTGTACCACTACTTCTTGAAGGTCTTTGTACTTGCTAGTCGATACTAGTACTTCTCAACCATTGTTTCCCCCTCTGACCATTTGTGAATCACATTATGAGTTGTAAACGTTGACCCATCACAGTGAAATTCTTTTGTCATGGTCAGTGACATATGCCTAATTTGGTTGGCCATTGTGCATGGTAGCCACACGCTGCAACTACTAATTGAAGGTAATTTTACTTGCTATTTGAGACCTAGTCTTCCCAAACCATTGTTTCCCCCTCTGACCATTTGTGACTCGTGCTATGAGTTGTCAACGTTGACCACACATACAAATTTTCTTTTGGTCCTGATAAGTGACATATGCCTACTTTGGTTGGTCATTATACATGGTTGCCACACCGTGCCACTACTCATTGAAGGTCTTTGTGCTTGCTAGTTGATAACTAGTATTCGCAAATCATTGTTATCCCCTCTGATCATTCGTGACTTGTATTCTACGTTGTCAACGTTGGCCACACAAAGTGAAATTGTTTTGTCATGTTCAGTGACATATGCATCCTTTGGTTGGTCATTGTACATGGTAGCCACACCATTCCACTACATATTGAAGGTATTTATTCTTGCTAGTCAATACCTAGTGTTTCCAAACCATTGTTTCCCCCTCTAAACATTTGTAAATCATGCTATGAGTTGTAAACTTTGACCCATCATAGTGAAATTACTTGGTCATTATCAGTGACATATGCTTACTTTGGTTCTTCATTGTGCATGGTAGCCTCATCGTGGAGCTAATTGTTAAAGGTCTTTGTATTTGCTAGTCGATACCTAGTGTTCCCAAATCCTTGCTTCCCCCTCTGACCATTTGTGACTCGTGTTATGAGTTGTCAACGTTGACCACACATAGAAAAATTCTGTTGGTCCTGATAACTCACATATGCCTATTTTGGTTGGTCATTATGCGTGGTAGCCACACCGTGCCACTACTTATTGAAGGTTTTTGTACCTGATAGACAATACCTAGTATTCCCAAACTATTGTATTCCTTTCTAAACATTTGTGACTCGTGTTATGAGTTGTAAACGTTTACCACACATAGTGAAACTCTTTGGTTGAGGTCAGTGACATATGCCTACTTTTGTTGGTCATTGTGCATGGTAGCCACACCGTTCCACTACTTATTGAAGGTGCTTGTATTTTCTAGCCAAAACCTAGTTGATAACTAGTATTCCCAAACCATTGTTTCCCCCTCTTACCATTTGTGACTCGTATTATGGGTTGCCAACGTTGACCACACAGTGGAATTCTTTGGTCATGGTTAGCGACATGTTTCTTCTTTAGTTGGTCATTGTGCATGGTAGCCACACCAGGCCACAACTTATTGAATGTCTTTGTACTTGCTATACGATACCTAGTATTCCAAAACCATTGTTTCCCCTTTTGACCATTTGTGACTTGTGTTATAAGTTGTCAACGTTGACCAAACATATTGAAATTCTTTTGGCCCTGATAAGTCACATATGCTTACTCTTGTTGGTCATTATGCACGGCAGCCACATCGTGCTTCTACTTATTGAAGGTCTTTGTACTTGCTAGTCTACAACTAGTTCTTCTAAACCATTGTTTCCCCCTTTGACCATTTGTGACTTATGTTATGAGTTATCAACGTTGACCACACATAGTGGCATTCTTTTGTCATGTTCAGTGACCTATGCATGCTTTGATTGGTCATTGTGCATGGTAGCCACACCTTTCTTCTACATATTGAAGGTCTTTGTACTTGCTAGTCGATACCTAGTGCTTCAAGACCATTGTTTCCCCCATCTGACCATTTGTGACTCGTGTTATGAGTTGTCAACGTTGACCACACATAGAAAAATTCTCTTGGTCCTGATAAGTGACATATGCCTACTTTGGTTGGTCATTATACATGACAGCCACACCATGCCACTGCTTATTGGAGGTCTTTGTACGTGCTAGTTAATGACTATTATTCCCAAATCATTGTTTTCCCTTCTGACCATTTGTGGCCCGTGTTATGGATTATCAACAATGACCACACATAGTGAAGTTATCTTGGTCAGGTTCAGTGACAAATGCATGATTGGGTTGGACATTTTACCTATTAGCCACTGCATGCCACAACTTATTGAAGGTCTTTGTACTTGCTAGACAATACCTAGTGTTCCCAAACCATTGTTTCCATGTTCCACCATGTGTGACTTGTATCATGTGTTGGGTTGTCAACGTTGACTACCCATGGTCGAATTATTTGGTCATGGTCAGTGACATATGCCAAATTTGGTTGGTCATTGTGCATGGTAGCCACCTTGTGCCACTAGTTATCGTCTTTGTACTTACTAGTCAATAACTAGTACATCTAACTTGGCTTGCTCCACCTTTCTCTCGCTTGCCTCACCTCTCTTTGACTTCCTCCACTGTTCTATGGCTTGCTCTACCGTTCTCTGACTTGCTCCACCAGTCTTAGGCTTGCTCCACATTACCTTGGCTTGCTCCACTATTCTCTGACTTGCTCCACTATTCTCTGGCTTGCTCCACCTTTCTCTTGCTTGCTCCACCTTTCTCTGGCTTGCTCCACCGTTCTCTGGCTTGCTCCACCTTCCACTGGTCTCCTCCACCCTTCTTTGGCTTGCTCCACCTTTCTCTGGCTTGCTCCACCTTCCTCTGGATTGCTCCACCTTTCGCTGGCTTTCTCCACCTTTCTCAGGCTTGCTCCACCTTGCTCTGGCTTGCTCCACCTTTCTCTGGCTTGCTCCAGCATTCCCCGGCTTGATCCACCTTTCTCTGGCTTGCTCCACCTTTCTCTGGCTTGCTCCACCTTTCCTTGGCTTGCTCCACCGTTCTCTGGCTTGCTCTACCTTTCTCTGGCTTGCTCCACCTTTCTCTGGCTTGCTCCACCGTTCCCTGGCTTGCTCCACCGTTCTCTTGCTTAATCCACCGTTCTCTGGCTTGCTTTTTCCGTTCCTTGGGTTGCTCCACCTTTCTCTGGCTTGCTCCACTGTCCTCTGGCTTGCTCCACCGTTGTCTGGCTTGCTCCATCGTTCTCTGGCTTGCTCTACCTCTTTCTGGTTTGCTCCACCTTTCTCTGGCTTGCTCCACTGTCCTCTGGCTTGCTCCACCGTTGTCTGGCTTGCTCCATCGTTCTCTGGCTTGCTCTACCTCTTTCTGGTTTGCTCCACCTTTCTCTGGCTTGCTCCACTGTCCTCTGGCTTGCTCCACCGTTGTCTGGCTTGCTCCATCGTTCTCTGGCTTGCTCTACCTCTTTCTGGTTTGCTCCACCTTTCTCTGGCTTGCTCCACTGTCCTCTGGCTTGCTCCACCGTTGTCTGGCTTGCTCCATCGTTCTCTGGCTTGCTCTACCTCTTTCTGGTTTGCTCCACCTTTCTCTGGCTTGCTCCACTGTTCTCTGGCTTGCTCCACCATTCTCTGGCTTGCTCCACCGTTAACTGGCTTGTTGCACCATTCTCTGGCTTTCTCCACCTTTCTCTGGCTTGCTCCACCCTTCTCTGGCTTGCTCCACCTTTCTATTGTTTGATCCACCATTCTCTAGCTTGCTCCACCCTTCTTTGGCTTGCTCCACCTTTCTCTAGTTTGTTCCACCTCTCTCTGGCTTGTTCCACCGTTCTCTGGCTTTATCCACTGTTGTATGGCTTGCTCCACCATTATTTGGCTTGCTCCACCGTGCTCTGGCTTGCTCCACCGTTCTCTAGCTTGCTTCACCGTTCTCTAGCTTGCTCTACCGTTCTCTGGCTTGCTCCACCTTTCTCTGGCTTGCTCCACAGTTCTTTGGCTTGCTCCACTGTTCTTCGGCTTGCTCCACTTTTATCTTGCTTGCTCCACCTTTCTCTGACTCGCTCTACCGTTCTCTGACTTGCTCCACTTTTCTTTGGCCTGCTCCACCTTTCTCTGGCTTTCTCCACCTCTCTCTGTAATGCCCCACCGTTCTCTGGCTTGCTCCACCCGTCTCTGGCCTGCTCCATCATTCTCTGGCTTGCTCAACCTTTCTCTGGCTTGCTCCTTTCTCTGGCCTGCTCCACCATTTTCTGGCTTGCTCCACCGTTCTCTGACTTGCTCCACCGTTCTCTGGCTTGCTCCACCATTCTCTGGCTTGCTCCACCGTTCTTTGGCTTATTCAACCTTTCACTGGCTTGCTCCATCTTTCTTGTTGGAATGATGCTCCTCACCATGGCAGGAGTGACTCCAAAAAGGAACACCAAAAAGACAAGCCTTAGTGGCTTAGTGGTTAATGGTGTTCACCTCTAGAGGCAGGGGCCCGGGTTCAAGTCCCACAAGATGAAATTCCGCCCTGCCTCAAGGGAGGTGGAAAATAGATGCCAGGAAGCTAGCTCAACCTCTAGAGTTCCTCTTTAAGTTTCTAGAAGGCCAGGTGAGGGTCCAGGAAGGTGGCACACCTTCTAGAAGGGGTGACTTGTCCTACAAGGCATCTAGAAGTGTCTTGGTCTTCTGGACACCTTCCCTCCTACTAGAAGCAAGCTGAGGAATCTAGGAAGGGGCAGAAGCTTCTAGAGGAGGGAAGGGATGCCTTCCTAGGTGGGAAAAGGACAGCCTACCAAGGAGCACTCTAGAAGCCATAGAATCTGCTAGGAAGCTCCAAATCTGGCATGCTTTGGTGTTCTGGAAAGCTTAGATCAGTGGCTATAAAATGCCACTGCTTGTGAGCCTTGATCAAGTGTT
>SZWC01001868.1:18091-36166 GCA_023375785.1 Penium margaritaceum | reverse complement strand
TCCAAATCAGCGGCCTTGATGGAACCAAGGAGACTGTGTGTGAGCCATGCATCGTTGGCAAATCAACTCGGCAGCCGTTTGTCGCCAAGGGGACGCGTGCATCGGCAAAACTGGCCGTGGTACACACAGATGTGTGTGGACTGCTTGAGAACTCCATCGGCGGAGCTCGCTACTTCCTCACCTTCATCGATGACCACAGCCGGAAACTCTACCTCTACCCAATTAAGCGGAAGAGTGAGGTCCTTGCGTGCATGCAAGAGTTTGTGGCTGATGTGGAGCGGCAAACAGAGTTGAAGGTGAAGGCGTTCCGGAGTGACAACGGCGGTGAATATGCGGGGTGCCTTGGGTGGATGAAGAGCAAGGGGATTGAGTGGCAGAAAACAACTCCACACTCCCCACAACAGAATGGTGTTGCAGAGAGAGCGAATCGCACAATCCTTAACATGGTGCGATCCATGTTGAGCGACGCTGGCCTTACACAACGGTATTGGGTGGAGGCGGCAAGGACAACAGCGTACATCATGAATCTCATGCCGACCAAGCCGCTGAAGGACAAGGAGAGCAATGCGTGGAAGATGCCACTAGAAGTGTGGAGCGGGAGGAAGCCGGCGGTGGGTCACCTCCGCACGTTTGGTTGTGTTGCACATGCAATGGTGCAGGCACGTGAGGGACGGAGCAAGCTGGACCCGTGTACCCGCCAGTGTATTTTCCTTGGATATGAGAGCGGAAGCAAGGCGTATCGGCTCTTTGACCCAAGGAGGCAGCAGATTGTGCGAAGTCGCGACGTCACGTTCGACGAGAAAAGCTGTTGGACAGACAAGGAGGCAGGTCTCTCCAAGAGGGGGGAGTGGATGCCACTCCTTGAGGGGGAGATGCCGGAGGACGTGAATGAGGGTGACGTCCTCGTAGCAGCACCAGCCGGAGAAGATCGCCCGAGGGATGGGCGAACGGCACAATTTGTTCCGGCCAGTTCGGATGAGGAATCCGAAGCACCGGAGATGGACGTGGAGGTGGGGAGTCGACTGATGTCTCCAAGGTCTCCAAGAGAGGGGGAGCAGGCACTTGGAGAGGATGGCGCCGAAAGGGGAAAGCGACAAGAACAACCGCCTCAAGAGCCCCGCACGAGCAGCCGTGTGCGAAGAAGGACAAAAAGATATGATGCCGACAAGGGCATTTGGACTGGGTTCACGCAAGAGGAGCCTCAAGGAGGCACTGCACAAGAAGGATGGGGCTGAGTGGGAGGGAGCAGTAAAATGTAAGCTCGCCTCCCATGAGGAGAAAGTCTCCTCAGTTATAGGTTGAGTATGGAGGACTGCCATGGGTGATGCGCAAGGGGGAGATTGTTGGAATGATGCTCCTCACCATGGCAGGAGTGACTCCAAAAAGGAACACCAAAAAGACAAGCCTTAGTGGCTTAGTGGTTAATGGTGTTCACCTCTAGAGGCAGGGGCCCGGGTTCAAGTCCCACAAGATGTAATTCTGCCCTGCCTCAAGGGAGGTGGAAAATAGATGCCAGGAAGCTAGCTCAACCTCTAGAGTTCCTCTTTATGTTTCTAGAAGGCCAGGTGAGGGTCCAGGAAGGTGGCAAACCTTCTAGAAGGGGTGACTTGTCCTACAAGGCATCTAGAAGTGTCTTGGTCTTCTGGAAACCTTCCCTCCTACTAGAAGCAAGCTGAGGAATCTAGGAAGGGGCAGAAGCTTCTAGAGGAGGGAAGGGATGGCTTCCTAGGTGGGAAAAGGACAGCCTACCAAGGAGCACTCTAGAAGCCATAGAATCTGCTAGGAAGCTCCAAATCTGGCATGCTTTGGTGTTCTGGAAAGCTTAGATCAGTGGCTATAAAATGCCACTGCTTGTGAGCCTTGATCAAGTGTTCATTCCCAGTAAATTGAGGCCAAAACTATTGCCTCACTCTCTGACCAGATTTTGCCATCCTTGGAACCAGTTGCCTCCATAGTTTCAGTCTCTCCGAAAACAGTTGGTGGTGTGAACCAGCCACTGCTAGGGACCCTCCAGGGTGCACACTCACCTTCAGGCCAACATTTCTCTGGCTTGCTCCACCTTTCCCCTGCTTGCTCAACCGTTCTCTGCGTTGCTCCACTATTCTCTGGCTTGCTCCACCATTCTGTGACTTCCTCCACCGATCTCTGGCTTGCTCCACCTTTCTCTGGCTTGCTCTACTGTGCTCTGGCTTGCTCTACCATTATCTGGTTTGCTCGACTGTTCTCTTGCTTGCTCCTCCATTCTCTGGATTGCTCCACGGTTATCTGGCTTGCTCCACCGTTATCCGGCTTGCTCCACTGTTCTCTGGCTTGCTGCACCATTCTCTGGCTTGCTCCACCTTTCTATAGCTTGCTCCATCGTTCTCTGGCTTGCTCCACCGTTCTCTGACTTCCTCCACCGTTCTCTGGCTTGCTCCACCGTTCTCTGACTTCCTCCACCGTTCTCTGGCTTGCTCCACCTTTCTCTGGCTTGCTCCACCATTCTGTGACTTCCTCCACCGATCTCTGGCTTGCTCCACCTTTCTCTGGCTTGCTCTACTGTGCTCTGGCTTGCTCTACCATTATCTGGTTTGCTCCACCGTTCTCTAGCTTGCTCCACCATTCTCTGGATTGCTTAGCGTTCTCTGGCTTGCTGTTGTGTTCTCCGGCTTGCTCCTCCGTTCTCTGGCTTGCTCCACCGTTTTCTTGTTTGGTTCACCTTTCACCAGGTTGCTCCACCTGTCTCTGGCTTGCTCCACCTTTCTCCAGACTGCTCCAGTGTTCTTTGCCTTGCTCTACCATTCTGTGGCTTTCTCCACCGTTCTGTGACTTGCTCCACCAATCTCTGGCTTTCTCCACCTTTCTCTGGCTTGCTCCACAGTGATTGGGCTAACTCCACCGTCCTCTGGCTTGCTCCACTGTTCTCTTGCTTGCTCCTCCATTCTCTGGATTGCTCCACGGTTATCTGGCTTGCTCCACCGTTATCCGGCTTGCTCCACTGTTCTCTGGCTTGCTCCACCTTTCTATAGCTTGCTCCATCGTTCTCTGGCTTGCTCCACCGTTCTCTGTCTTTCTCCACCGTTGTGTGACTTGCTCCACCATTCTCTGGCTTGCTACACCGTTCTCTGGCTTATTCCACCTTTCACTGGCTTGCTCCATCTTTCTCTTGCTTGCTCCACCTCTCTCCGGCTTGCTCCACCGTTATCTGCCTTGCTCCACCGTTCTCGGACTTGCTCCAGCATTCTGTGACTTGCTCCACCGATCTCTGGATTGCTCCACCTTTCTCTGGCTTGCTCCACCGTTCTCTGGCTTTCTCAACCATTCTCTAGCTTGCTCCATCATTCTCTGGATTTCTCCACCATTCTCTGGATTGCTTACCGTTCTCTAGCTTGCTGCAGTGTTCTCCAGCTTGCTCCACCGTTCTCTGGCTTGCTCCACTGTTTTCTTGTTTGCTTCACCTTTCCCCTGGTTGCTCTACCTTTCTCTGGCTTGGTCCACCTTTCTCCGGATTTCTCCACAGTTCTCTGCCCTGCTCCACCATTCTGTGGCTTGCTCCACTGTTCTGTGATTTGCTCCACCATTCTCTGGCTTTCTCCACCTTTCTCTGGCTTGCTCCACTGTTATTTGGCAAAATCCATTGTCCTCTAGCTTGCTCCACTGTTCCCTGCCTTGCTCCACCATTCTCTGGCTTATTCCAGCTTTCAACGGGTTGCTCCACCTTCCTCTTGTTTACTCCACCCTTCTCTGGCTTTCTCCACCGTTCTCTGCCTTGTTGTACCATTCTGTGGCTTGCTCCACCGTTCTCTGCCTTGCTCCACTGTTCTCTGGCTTGCTCCACTTTTCTCTGGCTTGCTCCACCGTTCTCTCGCTTGCTCCACCGTTCTCTGGCTTGCTCTACCGTTCTCTGGCTTGCTCCACCGTGCTCTGGCTTGCTCCACCGTTCTCTCGCTTGCTCCACCGTTCTCTGGCTTGCTCTACCGTTCTCTGGCTTGCTCCACCGTGCTCTGGCTTGCTCCACCGTTCTCTCGCTTGCTCCACCGTTCTCTGGCTTGCTCTACCGTTCTCTGGCTTGCTCCACCGTGCTCTGGCTTGCTCCACCGTTCTCTCGCTTGCTCCACCGTTCTCTGGCTTGCTCTACCGTTCTCTGGCTTGCTCCACCGTGCTCTGGCTTGCTCCACCGTTCTCTCGCTTGCTCCACCGTTCTCTGGCTTGCTCTACCGTTCTCTGGCTTGCTCCACCGTGCTCTGGCTTGCTCCACCGTTCTCTGGCTTGCTCCACCTTTCTCTAGTTTGCTCTGCCTCTCTCTGGCTTGCTCCACCGTTCTCTGGCTTGAACTACTGTTCTATGGCTTGCTCTGCCGTTCTCTGGTTTGCTCCACCGTGCTCTGGCTTGCTTCACCGTTATCTAGCTTGCTCCACCGTTCTCTAGCTTGCTCCACCGTTCTCTGGCTTGCTCCACCGTTCTCTCGCTTGCTCCACAGTTCTCTGGCTTGCTCCACTGTTCTCTGGCTTGCTCCAATTTTCTCTGGCTTGCTCCACCTTTCTCTGGCTTGCTCCACCTTTCTCTGGCTTGCTCCACCATTCTCCGACATACCCTAGTTTTATTTGGCTTGCTCCACTGTTCTCTGGCTTGCTCCAATTTTCTCTGGCTTGCTCCACCTTTCTCTGGCTTGCTCCACCTTTCTCTGGCTTGCTCCACCATTCTCCGACATACCCTAGTTTTATTTGGCTTGCTCCACCTTTCTCTGGCTTGCGTCACCTCTCTCTGCCATGCCCCACCGTTCTCCGGCTTACTCCACCCGTCTGTGGCTTGCTCTACCGTTCTCTGGCTTGCTCCAGCTTTCTCTGGCTTGCTTCTCCTTTCTCTTAATTTCTCCATCGTTCTCTGGCTTGCTCCACCGTTCTCTGACTTACTCCACCGTTCTGTGGCTTGCTCCACCGTTCTTTGGCTTGCTCCACTGTTCTCTGACGTGTTCCACCTCTCACTGGCTTGCTCCATCTTTCTCTGGCTTGCTCCACCTTTCTCCGGCTTGCTCCACCGTTCTCTGACTTGCTCCACCGTTCTCTGGCTTGCTCCATGATTCTCTGCCTTTCTCCACTGTTCTCTGGCTTGCTCCACCGTTCTTTGCCTTGCTCCACCTTTCTCTGCATTGCTCCACCATTCTGTGACTTGCTCCACCGATCTGTGGCTTGGTCCTTTTTTCTCGGGCTTGCTCCACCGTTCTCTGGCTTGCTCCACCATTCTTTGGCTTGCTCCACCGTTCTCTGGCTGGCTCCACCATGCTCTGGCTTGCTTACCGTTCTCTGGCTTGCTGCAGTGTTCTCTGGCTTGCTCCACTGTTCTCTGGCTTGCTACACCGTTCTCTGGCTTGCTCTACCTTTCTCTGGCTTGCTCCACGTTTCTCTGGCTTGCTCCACGTTTCTCTGGCTTGCTCCACTGTTCTCTGGCTTGCTACACCGTTCTCTGGCTTGCTCTACCTTTCTCTGGCTTGCTCCACGTTTCTCTGGCTTGCTCCACGTTTCTCTGGCTTGTTCCATCATTCTCTGGCTTGCCTCACCTTTCTCTTGCTTACTCAACATTTCTCTAACTTGCTCCATCATTCTCTGGCATGCTCCATCATTGTTTGGATTGCTCCACCGTTCTCTGGCTTGCTCCACCGTGCTCTGGCTTGGTTCACTGTTCTGTGGCTTGCTCCATCATTCTCTGGCATGCTCCATCATTGTTTGGATTGCTCCACCGTTCTCTGGCTTGCTCCACCGTGCTCTGGCTTGGTTCACTGTTCTGTGGCTTGCTCCACCGTTCTCAGCCTTGCTCCACTGTTCTCTGGCTTGCTCCACCGTTCTCTGCCTTGCTCCACCACTCTCTAGCTTTCTCCACTGTTCTTTGGATTTCTCCACTGTTCTTTGGCTTGTTTCACTGTTCTCTGGCTTGCTCCACCTTTGTGTGGCTTGCTCCACCGTTCTCAGCCTTGCTCCACTGTTCTCTGGCTTGCTCCACCGTTCTCTGCCTTGCTCCACCACTCTCTAGCTTGCTCCACTGTTCTTTGGATTTCTCCACTGTTCTTTGGCTTGTTTCACTGTTCTCTGGCTTGCTCCACCTTTGTGTGGCTTGCTCCACCTTTCTCTGGCTTGCTCCACTGTTCTTTGGATTTCTCCACTGTTCTTTGGCTTGTTTCACTGTTCTCTGGCTTGCTCCACCTTTGTGTGGCTTGCTCCACCTTTCTCTGGCTTGCTCCACTATTCTATGGCTTGCTCCACCTTTCTGTGGCTTGATCCACCTTTCTTTGGCTTGGTCCACCTTTCTCTGGCTTGCTCCACCTTTCTTTGTCTTGCTCCATCTTTCTCTGGCTTGCTCCACTATTCTATGGCTTGCTCCACCTTTCTGTGGCTTGATCCACCTTTCTTTGGCTTGGTCCACCTTTCTCTGGCTTGCTCCACCTTTCTTTGTCTTGCTCCATCTTTCTCTGGCTTGCTTCATCTTTCTCTGGCTTGCTCAGTTTTTCCCTGGCTTGCTCCACTGTTCTCTGGCTTGCTCCACTGTTCTCTTGCTTGCTCCACCTTTTTCTGGCTTGCTCCACCTTTCTCTGGCATGCACCACCTTTTTGAGGCTTACTCCACCTTTCTCTGGCTTTCTCCACCTATGTCTGGCTTGCTCGACCTTTCTCTGGCTTGCTCCACCGTTCCCTGTCTTGCTCCACCGTTCTCTGGCTTGCTCCACTGTTCTCTTGCTTGCTCCACCTTTTTCTGGCTTGCTCCACCTTTCTCTGGCATGCACCACCTTTTTGAGGCTTACTCCACCTTTCTCTGGCTTCCTCCACCTTTGTCTGGCTTGCTCGACCTTTCTCTGGCTTGCTCCACTGTTCCCTGTCTTGCTCCACCGTTCTCTTACTTGATCCACCTTTCTCTGGCTTGCTCCACCTCCCTCTGGCGTGCTCCAACTTTCTGTGGCTTGCTCCACCTTTCTCTAGCTTGCCTCACCTTTCTCTGGCTTGCATCAACTTTCTCTGGCTTGCTGCACTGTTCCCTGGATTGCNCTTGCTCGACCTTTCTCTGGCTTGCTCCACCGTTCCCTGTCTTGCTCCACCGTTCTCTTACTTGCTCCACCTTTCTCTGGCTTGCTCCACCTCCCTCTGGCGTGCTCCAACTTTCTGTGGCTTGCTCCACCTTTCTCTAGCTTGCCTCACCTTTCTCTGGCTTGCATCAACTTTCTCTGGCTTGCTCCACCTCCCTCTGGCGTGCTCCAACTTTCTGTGGCTTGCTCCACCTTTCTCTAGCTTGCCTCACCTTTCTCTGGCTTGCATCAACTTTCTCTGGCTTGCTGCACTGTTCCCTGGATTGCTCCACCTTCCTGTGGCTTGCTCCACCTTTCTCTGGCTTGCTCCACATTTCCCTGGCTTTCTCCACCGTTCTCTGGCTTGCTCCACTGTTCTCTGGCTTGCTCCACATTTCCCTGGCTTTCTCCACCGTTCTCTGGCTTGCTCCACTGTTCTCTGGCTTGCTCCACCGTTCTCTGGCTTGCTCCACTGTTCTCTGGCCTGTTCCACATCTCACTGGCTTGCTCTTTTTTTCTCTGGCTTGCTCCAGCTTTCTCCGGCTTGCTCCACCGCTCTCTGCCTTGCTCCATTGCTTTCTGGCTTGCTCCACCGTTCTTTGCCTTGCTCGACTGTTCTCTGGCTTGCTCCACCGTTCTTTGCCTTGCTCCACCGTTCTCTGCATTGCTCCACCATTCTGTGACTTGATCCACCGATCTCTGGCTTGCTCCTTCTTTCTCTGGCTTGCTCCACCGTTCTGTGGCTTGCTCAACCATTCTTTGGCTTGCTCCACCGTTCTCTGACTTGCTCCACCATTCTTTGGCTTGCTCCACCATTCTCTGGCTTGCTCCACCATTCTCTGGATTGCTTACCGTTCTCTGGCTTACTGCAGTGTTCTCTGGCTTGCTCCACCATTCTCTGGCTTGCTACACCATTCCTGCCTTGCTCTACCTTTCTCTGCCTTGCTTCACCTTTCTCTGGCTTGCTCCACCTTTCTCTGGCTTGCTCCAATGTTCCCTGGCTTGCTCCACACTCCTGTGGCATGCTCCACCTTTCTCTGGCTTGCTCCACCTTTCTCTGGCTTGCTCCAATGTTCCCTGGCTTGCTCCACACTCCTGTGGCATGCTCCACCTTTCTCTGGCTTGCTCCAAATTTCCCTGGCTTTCTCCACCGTTCTCTGGCTTGCTCCACCGTACTCTCGCTTACTCCACCTTTCTCTCGCTTGCTCCACCTTTCTCTGGCTTGCTTTACCATTCGCTGGCTTGCTCCAAAGTTATCTGGCTTTCCCCACCGTTCGCCGGCTTGCTCAACCGTTCCCTAGCTTGCTCCACCTTTCTTTGGCTTGCTCTACCTTTCTCTAGCTTGCTCAACCTTTCTCTAGCTTGCTTCACCCTTGTCTGGCTTGCTCCACCGTTCCCTAGCTTGCTCCACCTTTCTTTGGCTTGCTCTACCTTTCTCTAGCTTGCTCAACCTTTCTCTAGCTTGCTTCACCCTTGTCTGGCTTGCTCCAATGTTCTCTGGCTTGCTCCACCGTTGTCTGGCTTGCTCCACCATTCTCTGGCTTGCTCCACCTTTCTTTGGCTTGCTCTACCTTTCTCTGGCTTGCTCCACCTTTCTCTGGCTTGCTCCACCTCTCTCTGGCTTGCTCCACCTTTCTCTGGCTTGCTCCACCTCTCTCTGGCTTGCTCCACCATTCTCTGGCTTGCTCCACCATTCTCTGGATTGCTCCACCGTTCTCTGGATTGCTCCAACATTCTCTGGCTTGCTCCACTGTTCTCTGGCTTGCTCCACCTTTCACTGTCCTGCTCCACCTTTCTCTGGCTTGCTCCACCTTTCTCCGGCTTGCTCCACCGGTTTCTGCCTTGCTCCACATTTCTCTGGCTTGCTCCACCGTTCTCTGGCTTGCTCCACCATTCTCTGGCTTGCTCCATTGCTCTCTGGCTTGCACTACCATTCTCTAGATTGCTCCACTGTTCTCTGGCTTGCTCCATTGTTCTCAGGCGTGCTCCACCGTTCCCTGGCTTGCTCCACAGTTATCTGGCTTGCTCCACATTTCTCTGGCTTGCTCCACCTTTCTCTGGCTTGCTCCACCTTTCTCTCGCTTGCTCCACTGTTCTCTGGCTTGCTCCACCTTTCTCTGGCTTGCTCCACCTTTCTCTCGCTTGCTCCACTGTTCTCTGGCTTGCTCCAACGTTCTCTAGCTTGCGCCACCTTTCTCTGGCTTGCTCCAACTTTCTGTGGCTTTTTCCACCGTTCTCTTGATTGCTCCAGCATTTTATGGCTAACTCCACCGTTCTTTGCCTTGCTCCATTGTTCTTTGGCTTGCTTAACCGTTCTCTGGCTTGCTCCGACATTCTATGGCTTGCCCAACCATTCTCTGGCTTGCTCCACCATTCCCTGGCTTGCTCAACTGTTCTCTGGCTTGCTCCACTGTTTTTTGGCTTGCTCCACCTTTCTCTGGTGTTCCCCACCGTTCTCTTGCTTGCTCCACCCGTCTCTAGCTTGCTCCACCATTCTGTTGTTTGCTCCATCTTTCTCTGACTTACTCCACCTTTCTGTGGCTTGCTCCACATTTCTCTGGCTTGCTCCACCGTTCTCTGGCTTGCTGTACCTTTCTCTGGCTTGCTCCACTGCTCTCTGGCTTACCCTACTGTTCTCTGGCTTGCTCCTCCATTCTCTGGCTCGCTCCACCTTTCGTTGTCTTGCTCGACCTTTCTGTGGCTTGCTCCACATTTCTCTGGCTTGCTCCACCGTTCTCAGACTTGCTCTACCTTTCTCTGGCTTGTTCCACCTTTCTCTTGCCTACTTCACCTTTCTTTGGCTTGCTCCACCTTTCTCTGGCTTACTCCACGTTTCTCTGGCTTGCTCCACCTTTCCCTGTCTTACTCTGCCGTTCTCTTGCTTGCTCAACTGTTCTCTGGCTTGCTCCATGTTTCTCTGGCTTGCTCCATCTTTCTCTGGCTTGCTACACTGTTCTCTGGCCCGTGCACTTTTCTCTGGCTTGCTCTACTGTGCTCTGGCTTGCTCTACTGTGCTCTGGCTTGCTCTACTGTGCTCTGGCTTGCTCTACTGTGCTCTGGCTTGCTCTACTGTGCTCTGGCTTGCTCTACTGTGCTCTGGCTTGCTCTACTGTGCTCTGGCTTGCTCTACTGTGCTCTGGCTTGCTCTACTGTGCTCTGGCTTGCTCTACTGTGCTCTGGCTTGCTCTACTGTGCTCTGGCTTGCTCTACTGTGCTCTGGCTTGCTCTACTGTGCTCTGGCTTGCTCTACTGTGCTCTGGCTTGCTCTACTGTGCTCTGGCTTGCTCTACTGTGCTCTGGCTTGCTCTACTGTGCTCTGGCTTGCTCTACTGTGCTCTGGCTTGCTCTACTGTGCTCTGGCTTGCTCTACTGTGCTCTGGCTTGCTCTACTGTGCTCTGGCTTGCTCTACTGTGCTCTGGCTTGCTCTACTGTGCTCTGGCTTGCTCTACTGTGCTCTGGCTTGCTCTACTGTGCTCTGGCTTGCTCTACTGTGCTCTGGCTTGCTCTACTGTGCTCTGGCTTGCTCTACTGTGCTCTGGCTTGCTCTACTGTGCTCTGGCTTGCTCTACTGTGCTCTGGCTTGCTCTACTGTGCTCTGGCTTGCTCTACTGTGCTCTGGCTTGCTCTACTGTGCTCTGGCTTGCTCTACTGTGCTCTGGCTTGCTCTACTGTGCTCTGGCTTGCTCTACTGTGCTCTGGCTTGCTCTACTGTGCTCTGGCTTGCTCTACTGTGCTCTGGCTTGCTCTACTGTGCTCTGGCTTGCTCTACTGTGCTCTGGCTTGCTCTACTGTGCTCTGGCTTGCTCTACTGTGCTCTGGCTTGCTCTACTGTGCTCTGGCTTGCTCTACTGTGCTCTGGCTTGCTCTACTGTGCTCTGGCTTGCTCTACTGTGCTCTGGCTTGCTCTACTGTGCTCTGGCTTGCTCTACTGTGCTCTGGCTTGCTCTACTGTGCTCTGGCTTGCTCTACTGTGCTCTGGCTTGCTCTACTGTGCTCTGGCTTGCTCTACTGTGCTCTGGCTTGCTCTACTGTGCTCTGGCTTGCTCTACTGTGCTCTGGCTTGCTCTACTGTGCTCTGGCTTGCTCTACTGTGCTCTGGCTTGCTCTACCTTTCTCTAGCTTGCTCAACCTTTCTATGGATTGATCTACCATTCTCTGCCTTACTCCACCCTTCGTTCGCTTGCTCCACCTTTCTCTATTTTGCTCCACCCCTCTCTGGCTTGCTCCACCGTTCTCTGGCTTGATCCACTGTTGTATAGCTTGCTCCACCATTCTCTGGCTGCTCAACCGTGCTCTGACTTGCTCCACCATTCTCTAGCTTGCTCCACCGTTCTCTTGCTTGCTCCACTGTTCCCTGGCTTCCTCTACCGTTCTCTGGCTTGCTCAACAGTTCTCTGGCTTGCTCTACTGTTCTCCGGCTTGGTCCACTTTTCTCTAGCTTGCTCCACCTTTCTCTGGCTCGCTCCACCTTTCTCTAAATTGCTCCACTTTTCTTTGTCTTGCTCCACCTTTTTCTGGCTTGCTCCACCTCTCTCTGGAATGCCCCACCATTCTCTGGCTTGCTCCGTTCGTCTCTGGCTTGCCCTACTGTTCTCTGGCTTGCTCCACCTTTCTCTGGCTTGCTCCTCCTTTCTCTCGTTGCTCCACTGTTCTCTGGCTTGCTCCACCATTCTCTGACTTGCTCCACTGTTCTCTGGCTTGCTCCACCTTTCTCTGGCTTGCTCCTCCTTTCTCTCGTTGCTCCACTGTTCTCTGGCTTGCTCCACCATTCTCTGACTTGCTCCACTGTTCTCTGGCTTGCTCCACCGTTGTCTGGATTGCTCCACTATTCTTTGTCTTATTCCACCTTTCACTGGCTTGCTCCATCTTTATCTGGCTTGCTCCACCTTTCTCCGGCTTGCTCCACCGCTCTCTGCCTTTCTCGACCATTCTCTGGATTGCTCCACCATTATGTGACTTGCTCCACTGATCTCTGGCTTGCTCCACATTTGTGTGGCTTGCTCCACCGTTCTCTGGCTTGCTCCACCATTCACTGATTTGCGCCACTGTTCTCTGGCTTGCTCCACCATTCTCTGGATTGCTTAGTGTTCTCTGGCTTGCTGCAGTGTTCTCCGGCTTGCTCCTGTTGAAATTTACATACCAGGATCTTTTAGGAGTCTTCAGATACAGTACCCTGATAGGTCAACTTTTTCAATCCTCTACTGAAGTGTCGATAATACTCTCTCATACACGTGTTGCTACTCTCACACACACAGGCACTCTTGCCTGAATAATGTCACTGACTGTGCAATTCAAGAAGGTGAGCTGAAGGCACAGTTACAAGACTCGTCTCACAAGCTTTCCAACGGTACCAAGCTTGCTCAGAATGATCACACACAGACGAAGTAATAGCAAATACAAGACTACGGCTACTTGTATGTCTGTACTAACTAGAGCAGAAAAGTACAAGTGTTGAGCAGTCCGGTATCCTTGTTTCTTTGGGTTCTCAGCCACAAGATCTGCCGGACACCGCGCGATGATCTCCGATCATCGGCAGACCGAGGTTGGCAGATGCCCAGCGCCCTCGGTGCGATCCACGGACGAGATCGTCTGGATCTGCGGTAGCCTCTTCGTAGTCGCCGATCTCTCGGCTGGTCGTCTGGAGATGACGGAGGGACCGCACCTCTTGACTCGGCAACGGCCGCGATTCTCCCCACTGCCTTTGCGTGATTCACGAGTGCAGGATCCATCTCTAGAAAGAGCAGTGTCTTGCGCATGCTGCTGTTCCTTGCCACGTCAGAAGACTCAGGATCGAGAGGAGCTCATGCTCGCACTCTCGCTTCGTCTGCCGAACCACACGCCCTGTTTGTCCAAAACCTGTCCAGATATATGTCGTGTGATGGAGTTGTTCTGTCAGCTCTCTGGAGCTCCCATATGATGAGTACAGAGAGTAGGGCTGCGGATGGATGGATCAGTGGGACACCTAAAGAGGCCTGCCCACAGCCATACGATGCCCCGCCATGTAGGATAGACAGGAGGGTCGAGAGAGAGATGGGGATCTCTCTCTCGGCCCTCTTGCTTTTTCTTTGGTGTTGTGCCGAGCCCAGTAGATCAGTAGATGAAGAGGATTGGACGGTTGCCCTTTTTCCAACATCCCCCCCCTTGTCGATCCAGCGCTGATGAAGTTGGAGCCGACAAGTGGAAAAAGAAAAGAAGCCCCCTGTGAAAACAGAGCCGGGAAGGCGGGGGCAACAAAAGAGAAACTGGGCGAGGCACAGGAGTGCACGGCAAAACAAATCCCCCCCCCGGGCCAACCGAGCCTCGCGTGAGAGAGAGAAAAAAAGGGAAGTCCAGAGTAGCAAGACGCAGGGTGTACAGTGGGCCAGTGAGAACTTTTTAGCCCGGGCACCGCCCCGACGGCTGAGAGATAGACTGGTCCCAACAGCACACCCTGCCCGGACTTGGGGGAGAGGGCCCTGCCTCCCGCGCATCCGGCCCGCCGGGTGAACTGAACACAGCCCACCCACGGGGGTCTGACAGGGGAGAGCAAGCGAGCGGATTATAGATGGAGAGAATTTGCAGTTTGGAATGGCATGGGTCCCGCAGCAAAGCAGAGCAGGGGGAGAGGGTGTTGGCATTATGCGAGGATCGAGGCGCGAGAGGAAGGCAAGGCGCAGGAAAAGAGACAGGGTAGCGGCAGGCAGAAGCAGAAGAGGGTGGGGAGAACGGTCGCACGCAACCCGCGTCTGTGCCAACGCCTCATGTGGGGGGCATGGAAGCGGGAAGCGACGACGGTTCCACCAAGAGTACTCTCCGTCCGTGCCAGCGCCTCATATGGGGGGAACGGAAGGAGAGCACCGGGAACGAGCGGCAGCGAAAGGAAGCAAGAGAGGAAAAGGCATCGCCAAGGAGAGTCAGGGCGAGGGGAGAAGACCCATGCGAGTGCACAGATGAGCATGACGATCGGCAGAGAGGGCTTTGGTGAAGATGTCAGCAGTTTGATTGACGGTAGGAAGGTAGTGCATGACGACCTCACCCTCGGCAACAGCGTCGCGAACATAATGATACTGGCGACAAACATGCTTGGTGCGGTCATGAAGAACTGGGTCCTCAGAGAGAGCGATAGCCCCTTCGTTGTCACAGTGGATGGGCGTGGGTTCGAGTTCATCGAAGCCGAGCTCGCTTAGAAGCATACGAAGCCAGACCGCCTCTCTGGTGCATTCGCTCTCGGCAATGTACTCAGCTTCTGTGGAGGAGAGGGCGACCACAGATTGCTTCTTGCTATGCCAGCTGACGGGTCCACCATTGAGAAGGAAGACATAGCCAGAGGTGGAGCGGCTGGTGGTGTGATCACCAGAGAGATCGGCATCACAGAATCCCTGGAGAACATTGTTGCCAGAGGAGTAACGAATCGCAAGGGAAGCGGATCCACGAAGGTAGCGAATGCTGCGCTTGGCGGCCACGACGTGAGCAGCAGTGGGGCGCTGACAGCCTTGACTGAGGAGGCCAACATCAAAGGAGAGATCAGGTCTGGTAGCCACGGAAGAGTACATCAGCGAGCCCACCATGCATGGAAAATCTTGGACATTTTCTGAGGAGGCCAAGGGTGTGACGGTGGTGACTGGTTTGTTAAGACCATGATCCTTGGAGAGTGGTGTAGGTTGGGAAGTGGATGCTCCAAGTCCAAATTTGTCATCCACACGTTGAGCGTAAGTAGCCTGAGTGAGTGTGACGTGGCCGTGCAGAAAGTCATGGGTGATTTGAATTCCAAGGTAGTACTTGAGGGGCCCCATATCAGTCATCTCAAAGCGATGGGAAAGCTGCTGTTTGAGAGTATCCAGAGCAGAAAGTGATGGTCCAAATGGAATCAGGTCGTCCACGTAGAGGATGACGCCGAGTAGGTTGGATCCTCCACGAAAATACACGGAGTGATCAGAGTGCAGACGTTGGAAACCTTGGACCAGGAAGAATTTGTGGATCTTGAGATTCCACTGTCGCGGAGCTTGCTTGAGGCCATATAGGGACTTGTTGAGTTTGCAGATATAGTCGGGGTGATCCAGTGACTCAAAACCTTCTGGTTGAGTCATGTAGATGACTTCCTTAAGGTCACCATTAAGGAAAGCGCTCTTGACATCCATCTGATGAAGATGCCACTTGTTGTTGGCGGCCAGAGAGAGAATCACCCTGATGGATGAATACTTGGCGACTGGTGCAAAAGTGTCTTGGTAGTTGACTCCAAGAACTTGACTGAAGCCGCGCGCGACAAGTCGTGCCTTGTGACGATCAGGTGTACCTGCACTGGTCAGCTTTGTCTTGAACACCCACTTACACCTGACGATGGGCGTGTTGGGTGGTCGAGGGACCAGATCCCATGTGTGTTGTTTCTGAAGCTGAGAGAGCTCCTCTTGAGCTGCTTGGTGCCATAGGTCTGCGTCTGAACAACGCATGGCATCTTTGAAGCTGGTGGGGTCCACCACTTGTATGAGTAGTGCTGTATGGTCAAGGTTGTCGTCTGCAGAGGGTTCCCTTGTAGACAGAAGTGCGAGTCGAAGAAACGTCGGGGGTCTGGTAAGTCTGGCCGATCGCCGTAGCCCTGACTGTGGCGGGATGTTGGAGGTGTCTTTCTGTGAAACAGTAGGAGCAGGATGATGTTCCTCAGGAACNCGACAAGTCGTGCCTTGTGACGATCAGGTGTACCTGCACTGGTCAGCTTTGTCTTGAACACCCACTTACACGTGACGATGGGCGTGTTGGGTGGTCGAGGGACCAGATCCCATGTGTGTTGTTTCTGAAGCTGAGAGAGCTCCTCTTGAGCTGCTTGGTGCCATAGGTCTGCGTCTGAACGATTCATGGCATCTTTGAAGCTGGTGGGGTCCACCACTTGTATGAGTAGTGCTGTATGGTCAAGGTTGTCGTCTGCAGAGGGTTCCCTTGTAGACAGAAGTGCGAGTCGAAGAAACGTCGGGGGTCTGGTAAGTCTGGCCGATCGCCGTAGCCCTGACTGTGGCGGGATGTTGGAGGTGTCTTTCTGTGGAAAAGTAGGAGCAGGATGATGTTCCTCTGGAACCACAGGAGGGAGGACGCCAGCGTGATCATCGGGTGTTGGATCGACAGAGAATTTTTGCAGAGGTGGCGGCGTTGTTTCAATGTAGACAGTGGGTGTGACTGCTGGTGGTGTTGTATCACGTGCACGGTTGAAGAAGCTTTCATCGAAGATGGGCTGCCTACTGCGAATTACTCGTTTGGAATCTGGATCCCAGAGTCGATAGATGTCACGTGTCTCATATCCAAGAAGGATACAGACTTTAGATCGTGGGTCCAATTTGGATCGCTCTTCTGGACGGATCCAGGCATGTGCTGTGCAGCCGAAAATACGGATGTGCCCCAGATAGGGCTTGTGTCCGGTCCATGCTTCATAGGGTGTGGATGTACCTGTAGGCAGCTTAGTCGTGGGAAGGCGATTCGTGATGTATGCTGCAGTGTGAAGAGCTTCAGCCCAGAATGCGGATGAGAGCCCGGCCGTATGAAGCATAGTCCGAACTCTCTCAAGGAGAGTCTGATTCATCCTTTCGGCTTTGCCATTCTGTTGTGGAGTGTATGGCACTGTGGTTTGATGCTGAATGCCTCTTTCATCGTAGAAAGCCTTGAGGTTGCGGTTGACAAACTCTGCTCCGTTGTCAGTTCGGATCTTCTTCACGGTCAGGCTGGTTTCGTTTTCAACCTGTCGAACCCAGGTTTTGATTTCTTCGACAGGATCAGATTTGAAGCGGAGAATCCGAGTCCAGACCATGTGTGAATAATCGTCCAGAATGACGAGAAAATAGTGCTTGTTGGAGAGGGAGCCTTCCTTGATATAGCACAGATCCATGTGGACGAGCTCCAGGCACTCATGAGTCCCATGTGATGGGAGTGTTTGAAAATATGCTCGATGTTGTTTGCCTGTGATGCAGCCGCTGCACATGGGTGCTTCTTTGTCTTGCAGCAGGCTGTCCGGAAGATCATGAGCAACTGAATCTGCAGCCATTTTTGTTAGAGTTGAATGGCTGACATGTGCCAGCCGCTTGTGCCAAAGTTCTGCTGGGTTTGCCAGAGATGGCTTTATTGGTGTAGGAGCAGAAGCCACAAAGGCCATCTCTTGCGTTGCTGAATGTCTTGATGGTTCACTGGTGTCAAGGATAGTCAGATTTCCCATCCGTGTAGCCACGGCTGCCAGTTGCGATGCTTGGTTGTACACCTTGCAGTTCTTGTCAGTGTCAAACACTACTTTGAAGCCTTTGTCTTTGAGCTTGGTGACTGAGAGGAGGTTTGCGGCAAGGTCTGGGACATAAAGTACATCTTCAAAGGTCCTTGTTACCGGTTTTCCATTGCACTTGATCCCAACTCTCACTGTTCCTTGGCCGCAGGCAGGGATGGTTCTTCCATCACCAAGACGGACTTCTCGTGTCGTCAGAAAACGTTTGAAATTGATGAACCAGTCCTTTTTGCAGGTCATATGTTTCGTACACCCAGAGTCCATGATCCATGCCAAGATACCAGCAGCCAGAAGAAGGGTGCTGTCGATGGAGCACATGGCCAGTTCTTCAGTCACAAACTCTTCTTCAGTCATGATGTGGTGTGCTGAATCTGCTGGTTCTGAGTCATACAATAAAGGTTCTGGTGGTGTAGCTGACATGTCCCCGCCAGGCATAGTTGGTCCTTCAGATAGGAGGTTCAACTGAAAGTTGTCCTCTCCGTCTGATAACTCCTGTGCTTTTGTAGACCCTGTAAGAAAGGCGGCCACAGTGGACATGTAAGTAGTGAGCATTGCTTGGTGTGGTCGTCGGGACCCATAGTGACGAGCAAAGTTTGGACGCCGTTTGGGGCAGTCCACAGCAATGTGCCCTTTCTGCTTGCACGTCCAGCATACTCGGTCAGTTGGGGGAACATATCCTTGTGGTGAATGAGGAGTTGATGAATCTCTGTTGTTGGAGTGCGTGAGGGAGCCCTGACTGCCGTTACCATAACTTCCAAACGTTTTTGTCCTTTGTCCTTGATATTTGGTCACAAGACCAGCTTCTCCTCCATTG
>SZWC01001868.1:0-15166 GCA_023375785.1 Penium margaritaceum | reverse complement strand
CTCCACCTTTCTCTGGCTTGCTCCACCTTTCTCTGGCTTGCTCCACCTTTCTCCAGGTTGCTCCACCGTTCTCTGCCTTGCTCCACCATTCTGTGGCTTGCTCCACCATTCTGTGACTTGCTCCACCGATCCATGGCTTTCTCCACCTTTCTCTGGCTTGATCCACTGTTATTTGGCTAACTCCACCGTCCTCTGGATTGCTCCACTGTTCTCTTGCTTACTCCACCATTATCTGGATTGCTCCACCGTTATCTGGCCTGCTCCACCGTTCTCTGGCTTGCTCCACCGTTCTCTTGCTTATTCCACCTTTCACTGGCTTGCTCCATCTTTCTCTGGCTTGCTCCACCTTTCTCTGGCTTGCTCCACCGTTCTCTGGCTTGCTCCACCATTATCTTGCTTGCTCCACCATTCTCTGTCTTGCTCCACCATTCTCTGGAATGCTTTCCGTTCTCTGGCTTGCTGCAGTGGTCTCCAGCTTGCTCCACCGTTCTCTGGCTTGCTTTACCGTTTTTGTGTTTGCTTCACCTTTAACCGGGTTTCACCATCTTTCTCTGGCTTGCTCCACCTTTCTCCGGATTTCTCCACCGTTCTCTGCCTTGCTCCACCATTCTGTTGCTTGCTCCACCATTCTGTGACTTACTCCACTGATCTCTGGCTTTCTCCACCTTTCTCTCGCTTGCTCCACCGTTCTTTGGCTAACTTCACCGTCCTCTGGCTTGCTCCACTGTTCTGGTGCTTGCTCCACCATTCTCAGGGTTTCTCCACCGTTATCTGGCTTCCTCCGCCGTTCTCTGTCTTGCTCAACCGTTCTCTGGCTTGCTGCACCGTTCTCTGGCCTGCTCCACCTTTCTCTGGCTTGCTCTACCGTTCTCTGGCTTGCTCCACAGTCTCTGACTTGCTCCACCATTCTCTGGCTTGCTCCACCGTTCTCTGGCTTGCTCCACCGTTCTCTGGCTTATTGCACGTTTCACTGGCCTGCTCCATGTTTCTCTGGATTGCTTCACATTTCTCCGGCTTGCTCTACCGTTCTCTGCCTTGCTCCACCGTTCTCTGGCTTATTCCACCTTTCACCGGGTTGCTCCACCTTTTTCTGGCTTGCTCCACCTTTCTCCGGATTGCTCCACCATTTTCCGCCTTGCTCCACCATTCCAAGGCTTAGTCCAAAGTTCTGTGACTTGCTCCATCAATCTTTGGCTAACTCCACCGTCCTCTGGCTTGCTCCACTGTTCTTTTGCTTGCTCCACCATTCTCTGGATTGCTCCACCGCTATCTGGCTTGGTCCACCGTTCTCTGGCTTGCTCCACCGTTCTCTGACTTGCTGCACCTTTCTCTGGCTTGCTCCACCTTTCTCTGGCTTGCTCCACCTTTCTCTGGCTTGCTCCACATTTCCTTGGTTTGATCCACCATTCTCTGGCTTTCTCCACCGTTTACTGGCTTGCTCCACCTTTGCTCCAACTCTCTCTGGCTTGCTCCACCGTTCTCTGGCTTGATCCATTATTGTATGGCTTGCTCCACCATTCTCTGGCTTTTTCCACCATGCTTTGGCTTGCTCCACCGTTCTCTAGCTTGCTCCACCGTTTTCTAGCTTGCTCCACCGTTCTCTAGCTTTCTCCACTGTTCTCTGGCTTGCTCCACCATTCTCTGGCTTGCTCCACAGTTCTCTGGCTTGCACCACTGTTCTCTGGCTTGCTCCACTTTTCCCTGGCTTGCTCCACAGTTCTCTGGCTTCCTCCACCGTTATCTTGCTTGCTGGACCGTTCTCTGGCTTGCTCAACTGTTACCTGGCTTGCTCCACCTTTCTCTGGCTTGCTCCACCATTCTCTGGCTTACTCCACCTTTCTCTTGCTTGCTCCAAATTTCTCTTGCTTGCTCCACCTTTCTCTGGCTTGCTCCACCGTTCTGTGGCTCGCTTCAATGTTCTCTGGCTTGCTCCACCGTTCTCTGGCTTGTTCAACAATTATCTGGCTGGCTGCACCATTCTATGGCTTGCTGCACCGTTCTCTGGCTTGCTCCACCTTCCACTGGCTTGCTCCACCTTTCTCTGGCTTGCTCCACCTTGCTCCGGCTTGCTCCTGTTGGAAAATGCATATCTTCCTCGCCAGCCGTCCAATCACAGATCCAACGGCCAGACTGGAACGATCACATCTTCATTTGACTACCCTCCTAGTTTGAGGTCTATCCGATGACTGGATTCACAGCAATGGCCAAAAGAAGCAAAGTGACATAGATTATGCCACTACCTGGAGAATTGGCATAGTCTGTGTCAGGTGGGCTCGTGACGACGGACTGCCGAGAATCGGAGCGAGCGCTCCTCTTGGCATCATGCTGATGTGGCAGAGCTGGCGCGAGCACCAAGAACTTCGGGCCATCCGGCGTGATTTCTGGAATAGACACAGTCGGCGGCGATCATCAGCTGACGGGATCGGCTGGCAGATTGATCGAAAGGTTGAGCAACCGATCGACGGTGACCGGCCTGCAGTCGCAGATCTGGACGCTGTTGATCGTCGATCGCTCAAGGGATTCCCGAGTCCACCGAATGAAGTTCGCTCGACAACTCTCGCTCCTCAGTGGAGTCCGCCCAGTCAGGCAACTCACAACACAAGACACAAAAACTGACGGACACTCACACACACGGTTTTTCAGTAGTCTCATTGCACGGTAGCCCTCAGACTAGTACTTAGGAGCAGGCAAGTTCATTTGAATCTAGCTTTGTATGTAGTACACCAAAACAGGCATGCAGCATACCGTTGGAAACTGCAGAAGAAGTGCTATCTGCCTGAGGCCTTGTTTAAGGCTCTTGAAGCTCTGAGTGTTTGTTTTATCTGGCCAAGTGAGACGGCCGTGTTTATGATTCGTGTATCTGGAGTTAATGGAGTTAATGGAGTTTCTGTGAATCTCTCTAACTGTGTAATGTCTGTGTTGATCCAAGTTGACCTCTGAGGCTACTGTAATTTCTTACAGCTCCACCATTTACTGCCTTGCTCCACCGTTCTCTGGCTTGTTCCACCGTTCTGTGGCTTGCTCCACCGATCTCTGGCTTGCTCCACCGTTCTCTGGCTTGCTCCACCATTATCTGGCTTGCTGCATCGTTCTTTGGCTTGCTCCACTATTCTCTGGCTTGCTCCACTTTCCTCTAGCTTGCTCCATCTTTCTCTGGCTTGCTCCACCTTTCTATGGCTTGCTCTACCTTACTCTGGCTTGCTCAACTTTTCTCTGGCTTGCTGCATCTTTTTTTGGCTTGCTCCACCTTTCTCTGGCTTGCTCCAACATTCTCTGGCTTGCTCCACCCGTCTCTGGCTTGCTCCACCATTCTCTAGCTTGCTCCACCTCTCTCTGGCTTGCTCCTCCTTTCCGTGGCTTGCTCCACCGTTCCCTGGCTTGCTCCACCATTCTCTGACTTGCTCCACCCTTCTCTTGCTTGCTCCACCGTTCTCCGTCTTCCTCCACCTTCCTCTGCTGGCTCCACCTTTCTTTGGCTTGCTCCACCTTTCCCTGGCTTGCTCCACCTTTCTCTGGCTTGCTCCACTTTTCTCTGGCTTGTTCCACCTTTCTCTTGCTTGCTCCACCGTTATCTGGCTTGCTCCACCTTTGTCCGGCTTGCTCTTCCTTTCTCTGGCTTGCTCCACCTTTCTTTGGCTTGCTGTACCTTTCTCTGGCTTGCTCCATTTTTCTCTGGATTGCTCCACCATTTCCTGGCTTGCTCCACTGTTGCTCTAGCTTGCTCGACCATTCTCTGGCTTGCTCCACCTTTCTCTGGCTTGCTCCACCTTCCTCTGGCTTGCTCAACCTTTCCCTGGCTTGCTCAACTTATCTCTGGCTTGCTCCGCCTTTCTCTAGCTTGCTCTATCCTTCTCTTGCTTGCTCCACCTTTCTTTGGCTTGCTGCATCTTTCTTTCGCTTGCTCCACCTTTCTCTGGCTTGCTCCACCGTCCTCTGGCTTGCTCTACCTTTCTTTGGCTCGCTCCAACTTTTCCTGGCTTGCTCCACTGTTCTCTGACTTGCTCCACCGTTATCTGGCTGTCTCCACCCTTTCTCTCGATTGCTCCACCGTTCTCTGGCTTGCTCCACCGTTCTCTGGCTTGCTCCACCGTTCTCTGGCTTGCTCCACCGTTCTCTGGCTTGCTCCACCGTTCTCTGGCTTGCTCCACCGTTCTCTGGCTTGCTCCACCGTTCTCTGGCTTGCTCCACCGTTCTCTGGCTTGCTCCACCGTTCTCTGGCTTGCTCCACCGTTCTCTGGCTTGCTCCACCGTTCTCTGGCTTGCTCCACCGTTCTCTGGCTTGCTCCACCGTTCTCTGGCTTGCTCCACCGTTCTCTGGCTTGCTCCACCTTTCTCTGGCTTGCTCCACCGTCCTCTGGCTTGCTCTACCTTTCTTTGGCTCGCTCCAACTTTTCCTGGCTTGCTCCACTGTTCTCTGACTTGCTCCACCGTTATCTGGCTGTCTCCACCCTTTCTCTCGATTGCTCCACCTTTCTCTGGCTTGCTCCACCGTTCTCTGGCTTGCTCCACCGTTCTCTTGCTTGCTGCACCGTTCTCTGGCTTGCTTAACCGTTTCCTGGCTTGCTCCACCTTTCTCTGGCTTGCTTCATCTTTCTCTGGCTTGCTCCACAGTTGTCTGGCTTGCTCAACGGTTCTCTGGCTTGCTCCACCTTTCTTTGGATTTCTCCACAAGTTTGTGGCTTGCTCCATTGCTCTCTGGCTTGCTCCACCGTTCTCTAGCTTGCTCCACCGTTCTCTGGCTTGCTCCACCATTCTCTGCCTTGCTCCACCGACCTCTGGATTTCTCCACCTTTCTCTGGCTTGCGCCACCGTTCCCTGGCTAACTCCACCATCCTCTGGCTTGCTCCACTATTCTCTTGCTTGCTCCACCCTTCTCTGGATTGCTCCACCGTTCTCTGGCTTGCTCCACCGTTCTCTGGCTTGCTCCACCATTCTCTGGCTTGCTACACCTTTCTGTGGTTTGATCCACCATTCTCTGGATTGCTCCACCGTTCTGTGGGTTGCTCCACCGTTCTCTGGCTTGCTCCATCTTTCTCTAGTTTGCTCCATCCATCTCTAGCCTCCTTTACCGTACTCTTGCTTGCTCGACTGTTGTATCGCTTGCTCCACCGTTCTCTGGCTTGCTCCACCTTTCTCTGGCTTTCTCCACCGTTCTCTGACATGCTGCCTTTTTCTCTGGCTTGCTCCACCTTTCTCTGGATTGCTACACCTCTTTCTGACATGCCGCACCGTTCTCCAGCTTGCTTCATCCGTGTCTGGCTTGATCCACAGTTCTCTGGCTTGCTCCACCTTTCTCTTGCTTGCTTCACCGTTTTCTGGCTTGCTCCACCGTTCTCTGACTTGTTCCACCGATCTCTGGCTTGCTCCACCGTTCTCTGGCTTGCTCCACCGTTCTCTGGCTTGTTCCACCTTTCACTGGCTTGCTTTGTCTTTCTCTGGTTTGCTCCACCTTTATCAGGCTTGCTCCACCGTTCTCTGCCTTGATCCACCGTTCTCTGGCTTGCTCCACCGTTATGTGACTTGCTCCACCGATCTCTGGCTTGCTCCATTGTTCTCTGGCTTGCTCCACCATTCTCTAGATTACTTACCGTTCTCTGGCTTGCTGCAGTGTTCTCCGGCTTGCTCGACCGTTCTCTGGCTTGCTGCACTGTTCTCTGGCTTGCTCTAACTTTGTCTGGCTTGCTTCACCTTTTTCTGGCTTGCTCCACCTTTTTGTGGCTTGCTCCACCGTTCTCAAGTTTGTTTCACCATTCTCTGGCTTGCTCCACCATTCTCTGGCTTCCTCGACCTTTCTCTGACTTGCTCCACCGTTCTTTGGCTTTCTCCACCATTGTTTGGCTTGCTCCACCGTTCTCTGGCATGCTCCACCGTACTCTGGCTTGCTCCACTGTTCTCTTGCTTGCTCCACCATTCTCTGGCTTGCTCCACCATTCTCTGGCTTTCTCCACCGTTCTCTGCCTTCCTCCACCACTGTCTGGCTTGCTCCACCGTTCGTTGACTTGCTCCACTGTTCTCTGGCTTGCTCCTTTGTTCTCTGGATTGCTCCACCTTTCTGTGGCTTGCTCCACATTTCTCTGGCTTGCTCTACCGTTCTATGGCTTACTCCACCTTTCTCAGGCCTGCTCCACCGTTCTCTAGCTTGATCCACCTTTCCCTGGCTTGGTCCACCTTTCTCTGGCTTGCTCCACCTTTCTTTGGCTTGCTCTATCTTTCTCTGGCTTGCTCCAACTTTCTCTGCCTTGCTCCATCTTTGCATGGCTTGCTCCACCGTTCTCTGGCTTGCTCCACTGTTATCTTACTTGCTTCACCTTTCTCTGGCTTGCTCCACCTTTCTTTGGCATGTTCCACCTTTTTGAGGCTTAATCCACTTTTCTCTGGCTTGCTCCACATTTCTCCAGCTTGCTCCACCTTTCTCTGGCTTGCTCCACCTTTCTCTGGCTTCCTCCACCGTTCTCTGACTTGCTCCACCTTTCTCTTGCCTGCTCCACCTTTCTCTGGCTTGCTCTACCTTTCTCTGCCTTGCTCCATCTTTCTCTGGCTTGCTCCACCTTTCTCTTGCCTGCTCCACCTTTCTCTGGCTTGCTCTACCTTTCTCTGCCTTGCTCCATCTTTCTCTGGCTTGCTCCACCTTTCTTTGGATTTCTCCACCTCTCTCTGGGTTGCTCCACCGTTCTATGGCTTGCTCCACCGTTCTCTGGATTGCTCCACCTTTCTTTGGCTTGCTCCATTGTTCTCTGGCTTGCTCCACCATTCTCTGGCATGCTCAACCATTCTGTGGCTTGTTCCACCGTTCTCTGGCTTGCTCCACTGTTCTCTGGCTTGGTCCACCGTTCTCTGGCTTGCTCCACCATTCTCTGGCATGCTCAACCATTCTGTGGCTTGTTCCACCGTTCTCTGGCTTGCTCCACTGTTCTCTGGCTTGGTCCACCGTTCTCTTGCTTGCTCCACCTTTCTATGGCTTGCTCCGCCTTTCTATGGCTTGCTCCATTGTTCTGTGGCTTGCTCCACCTTTCTCTGGCTTGCTCCACCTTCCCCTGACTTGCTCCACTTCCCTCTGGCTTGCTCCTCCTTTCTCTGGCCTGCTCCACCTTTCTTTGGCTTGCTCCACCTTTATTTGACTTGCTCCACCATTCTCTGGCTTGCTCCACCGTTCTCTAGCTTGCTCCACCGTTCTCTATCTCGTCCACCATTCTCTGGATTGGTCCACCTTTCTCTGGTTTGCTCCACCTTTCTTTGGTTTGCTCCATCTTTCTCTGGCTTGCTCCACCTTTCTCTGGCTTGCTCCATCTTTCCCTGGCTTACTCCACCGTTCTCTGGCTTGTTCCACTGTTGTCTTGCTTGCACCACCTTTCTATTACTTGCTCCATTTTTCTCTGGCATGCTCCACCTTTTTGTGGCGTGATCCACCTTTGTCTGGCTTGCTTTACCTTTCTCTGGTTTGCTCCACTATTCTTTGGCTTGCTCCACCTTTCTATGGCTTGCTCCACCTTTGTATGGCTTACTCCACCATTCTCTGGCTTGCTCCTTTTTTTTCTGGCTTGCTCCACCATTCTCTGGCTTGCTCCACCTTTCTCTGGCTTACTCCACCATTCTCTGGCTTGCTCCTTTTTTTTCTGGCTTGCTCCACCATTCTCTGGCTTGCTCCACCTTTCTCTGGCTTTCCCCACCGTTCTCTGGCTTGCTCCACCCATCTCTAGCTTGCTCCACCGTTCTCTGCCTTGCTCCATCTTTCTCTGACTTGCTCCTCCTTTCTCTAGCTTTCTCCACCGTTCTCTGGCTTGCTCCACCATTCTCTGACTTGCTTCACCGTTCTCTGGCTTGCTCCACTGTTCTCTGACTTGCTCCACCGTTCTCTAGCTTGCTCCACCATTCTCTGGCTTGGTCCACCGTTCTCTGAATTTCTCCGCCTTTCTCTGGCCTGCTCAACCTTTCTCTAGCCTGCTCCACCTTTGTCAGGCCTACTTTTCTTTTATCTGGCCTGCTCCACCTTTCTATGGCCTGCTCCACCTTTCTTTGGCTTGCTCCACCTTTCTCTGGCTTGTTCCACCTATCTCTGCTTTGCTCCACCTTTCTCCCGCTTGCTACACCATTCTCTGGCTTGCTCCACCATTCTCTGGTTTGATCCATTGTGCTCTGGCTTGCTCCACCGTTCTCTGGCTTGCTCCACTGTCCTCTGGATTGCCCAACCTTTCTCTGGCTTGCTCCAGCTTTCTTTGGCCTGCTCCACCGTTCTCTAGCTTGCTCCACCGTTCTCTGGTTTACTTCACTGTTCTCTGGTTTGCTCCACTGTTCTGTGGCTTGCTCTACCATTCTCTGAAGGGCAATGAAGGTGGGCAAGGGAAGGAAGCGGAAGCGGTAGGAAGCGTCGATGAAGGCAGCAGCAGAGGACACCTTTGGAACTGGTTTAGGCTGTAGACAATGAAGGACTGCTGATCGCTGCCGCGGGCGTGTGTTTGAACACAGGCCTTTTGTTTTGGTGATGCTCAATTTCCCGGCTATCAGCAGTTGGTCATTGTGCATGGTAGCCACACCGTGCCACTACTTCTTAAAGATCTTTGTACTTGCTAGTTGATAACTAGTAGTCCCAAGCCATTTTTTCCCCCTCTGACCGTTTGTGACTCGTATGAAAAGCTGTCGACATTGACTACACATAGTGAAATTCTTTCGTCATGGCTAGTGACATACGCCCACTTTGATTGGTCATTGTGCATGGTAGCCACAATGTGCCACTACTTATTGAACGTCTTTGTTCTTGCTAGAAGATGCCTAGTATTCCCAAACCATGGTTACCACATCTTACCATTTGTGTCTTGTATTATGAGTTGTCATCGTTGCCCCATCATAGTGAAATTCTTTGGTCAAGGTCAGTGATACGTGCCTACTTTGGTTGGTCATTGTGCATGATAGCCACATCGTGCCACTACTTATTGAAGGTATTTGTACTGGTTAATCGATCACAAGTATTTCCAAACCATTGTTTCTCCCGCTGACCATTTGTGACTCGTACTATGTGTTGTCAACATTGACCACACATAGTGAACTCTTTGGTCATAGTCAGTGATAGAATACCTACTTTTGTTGGTCATTGTGCATGGTAGCCACACCGTGCCAATACTTTTTGAAGGTCTTTGTTCTTGCTAGTTGATACCTAGTGTTTCCAAACCATTGTTTCCCCCTGAACCATTTTTGACTCGTGTTATGGGTTGTCAATGTTGACCATGCACTATGGAATTCTTTTGTCATGGTCAGTGACATATGCCTACTTTGGTTGGTCATTGTGCATTGTAGAAAACACCGTGCCACTACTTATTAAAGATCCTTGTACTTGCTTCTTGACAACTAGTAATCCCAAACTACTGTTTCCCCCTCTGACCATTTGTGACTCGTATGATGGGTTGTCAACGCTGACCACACATAGTGAAACTCTTTGGTCACGATAAGTGACATATGCCTACTTTGGTTGGTCAGTGTGCATGGTAGCCACACTGTGCCACAAATTAATGAATATCTTTTTACTTGCTAGTTAATAAATAGTTGTTCCAAACCACTGTTTCCCCATCTGACCATTTGTGACTCATATTGTGGGTTGTCAACGTTGACCACACATAGTGGAAATCTTTGGTGATGATAAGTGACATATACCTACTTTGGTTGGTCATTGTGCATGGTAGCCACACCGTGCCACTACTTGTTGAACNTGACTCGTATGATGGGTTGTCAACGCTGACCACACATAGTGAAACTCTTTGGTCACGATAAGTGACATATGCCTACTTTGGTTGGTCAGTGTGCATGGTAGCCACACTGTGCCACAACTTAATGAATATCTTTTTACTTGCTAGTTAATAAATAGTTGTCCCAAACCACTGTTTCCCCATCTGACCATTTGTGACTCATATTGTGGGTTGTCAACGTTGACCACACATAGTGGAAATCTTTGGTGATGATAAGTGACATATACCTACTTTGGTTGGTCAGTGTGCATGGTAGCCACACTGTGCCACAAATTAATGAATATCTTTTTACTTGCTAGTTAATAAATAGTTGTTCCAAACCACTGTTTCCCCATCTGACAATTTGTGACTCATATTGTGGGTTGTCAACGTTGACCACACATAGTGGAAATCTTTGGTGATGATAAGTGACATATACCTACTTTGGTTGGTCATTGTGCATGGTAGCCACACCGTGCCACTACTTGTTGAACGTCATTTTATTCGCTAGATGATACCTAGTACTCCCAAACCATTGTTTCCCCCTCTCTTACCATTTGTGTCTTGTATTGTGAGTTGTCAACGTTGACCCATCATAGTGAACTTCTTTGGTCTAGGTCAGTGATACATGCCTACTTTGGTTGGTCATTGTGCATGGTAGCCACGCCGTGCCATTAAGTGTTGAAGGTCTTTGTACTAGCTAGTGGATAACAAGAAATCCCAAACCATTATTTCTCCTGCTAGTTGATACCTGGTGTTCCCAAACCAAAGTTTCCCCCTCTGACCATTTGTGAATGGTATTCTGAGTTGTCAACGTTGACCACACACAGCGGATTTCTTCGGTCAAAGGCAGTACATATGCCTACTTTGGTCGTTCATTGTGCATGGTAGCCACACCGTGCTACTAATTACTGAAACTTGTTGTCCTTGCTAGTTGAAAACGCATATTCGGAAACCATTGTTTCCCCCTCTGACCATTTCTGACTGGTGTTATGGGTTGTGAACGTTGACCACCCAGATTGAAATTCTTTGGTCATGGTCAGTGACATATGTCTAGTTTGGTTGTTTGGTGTGCATAGAAGCCACACCGTGCCACTACATATAGAAGTTTTAAGTCCTTTCTTATTGATGCATAGGGTTCTCAAACCATTTTCTCTCCCTTGACCATTTCTGACTGGTGTTATGAGTTGTCAATGTTGACCACACATAGTGGACTTCTTTGGTCATAGTCAGTGACGTATGCATCCTTTGGTTGGTCACTGTGCACGCTAGCCACATGGTGCCACTAATTGTTAAAGATCTTTGTACTTGCTAGTTGTTAACGAGTGTTCCCAGCACATTGTTTCCCCCTTTGACCATTTGTGACTCGTGTTAAGAGTTTTCAACGTTGACCACACACTGTGAAACTCTTTTGGTCATGGTTAGTGGCATATGCCTACTTTGTTTTGTCACTGTACATGGTTTCCACACAGTGTCACTACGTTTTTAAGGTCTTTGTGGTTTCTAGTTGATAGCTAATGTTCCCAAACCATTGTTACCCCCTCTGCCTATCTGTGACTCTTGTTGTGAGTTGTCAACATTGACCACATGAAGTGAAATTCTTTGGTCATGGTCAGTGACACATGCATACTTTGGTTGGTCACTGTGCATGGTAGCCACAATGTGCCACTACATATAGAAGGTCTCTGTACTTGCTAGTCAATAACTTGTATTCACAAAGCATTGTTTCCTCCTCCGACCATTTGTGACACGTGTTATGAGTTGTCAAAGTTAACCACACATAGTGACATTCTTTGGTAATGGTAAGTGACACATGCCTACTTTGGCTGGTCATTGTACATGGTAGCCAAACCTTGCCACTACTCATTGAAGGTCTTTGTGCTTGCTAGTTGATACCTAGTGTTCCCAAACCATTGTTTCCCCCTATGACCATGTGTGAATCGTATTATGAACATTCAACGTTGACCACACACAACGGATTTCTTCGTCAAAGGGAGTACATATGCCTACTTTGGTCGGTCATTGTGCATGGTAGCCACACCGTGCTACTACTTATTGAAGGTTGTTGTCCTTGCTAGCCAAAAACAAACATTCCCAAACCATTGTTTCCCCCTCTGACCATTTGTGACTCATGTTATGGGTTGTGAACGTGGACCACCCATATTGAAATTCTTTGGTCATGGTCAGTGACATATGCCTAGTTTGGTTGTTTGGTGTGCATAGAAGCCACACCGTGCCACTACGTGTAGAAGTTCTTTGTCCTTTCTAGTCGATACATAGGGTTCTCAAACCATTGTCACTCCCTCTGACCATTTGTGACTCGTGTTATGAGTTGTCAATGTTGACCACACATAGTGGACTTCTTTGATCATAGTCAGTGACGTATGCATCCTTTGGTTGGTCAATGTGCACGCTAGCCACATGGTGCCACTACTTGTTAAAGGTCTTTGTACTTGCTAGTTGATAACTAGTGTTCCCAACCCATTTTTTCCCCCTCCGAGCATTTTTAACTCGTGTTATGCGTTTTCAATGTTGACCACACACTGTGAAATTCTTCTGGTCATGGTTAGTGGCATATGCCTACTTTGTTTTGTCACTGTACATGGTTGCCAAACCGTGTCACTACGTTTTGAGGTCTTTGTGCTTTCTAGTTGATAGCTATTGTTCCCAAACCATTGTTATCCCCTCTGACTATCTGTGACCCTTGTTGTGAGTTGTCAACGTTGACCACATGAAGTGAAACTCTTTGGTCATGGTCAGTGACACATGCATACTTTTGTTGGTCACTGTGCATGGTAGCCACACTGTGCCACTACATATTGAAGGTCTACGTACTTGCTAGTCGATAACTAGTATTCACAAACCATTCTTTCCCCCTCTGACTATTTGTGACTGGTGGTTTGAGTTGTCAAAGTTGACCACACATAGTGACATTCTTTGGTCATGGTCAGTGACATATGCCTAATTTGGTTGGTCATCGTACATGGTAACCACACCGTGCCACTACTTATTGAAGGTCGTTGTGCTGTTAGTTGATACCTGGTGTTCCCAAATGATTGTTTCTCCCTCTGACCATTTGTGAATCGTAATATGAGTTGTCAACGTTGACCACACACAGTGGATTTCATTGGTTAAAGGCAGTATATATGCCTACTTTGGTCGGTCATTGTGCATGGTAGGCACACTGTGCTACTACTTACAATGGTCCGAGACCATTGGTTTTCCCTCAGTCCATTTCTGACTCGTGTTATGGGTTGTGAACGTTGACCAACCATATTGAAATTCTTTGGTCATGGCCAGTGACATGTGCCTAGATTGGTTGTTCGGTATGCATAGTAGCCACACCTTGCCATGACTAATTGAATTTATTTGTCCTTTCTAGTCGATACATAGGGTTCCCAAACCATTGTCTCTCCCTCAGACCATTTGTGACTCGTGTTATGTGTTGTCAATGTTGACCACACATAGTGGACTTCTTTGGTCATAGTCAGTGACGTATGCAGCCTTTGGTTGGTCACTGTGCACGCTATCCACACCGTGCCACTACTTGTTGAAGGTCTTTGTACTTACTAGTTGATAACTAGCGTTCCCAACCCATTGTTTCCCCCTCTGACCATTTGTGACTCGTGTTATGAGTTTTCAACGTTGACAACACACTGTGAAATTCTTTTGGTCATGGTTAGTGACACATGATTCCTTTGGTTTGTCACTGTACATGGTTACCACGCTGTGTCACTATGTACTGAAGGTCCTTGTGCTTTCTAGTTAAAAGCTAGTGTTCCCAAACCATTGTTTCCCCCTCTAACTATTTGTGAATCTTGTTGTGAGTTGTCAACGTTGACCACGTCAAGTAAAATTCTTTGGTCATGGTCAGTGACATATGAATTCCTTGGCTGGTCACTGTGCATGGTAGGCACACTGTGCCACTACATATTGAAGGTCTTTGTACATGCTAGTCGATAACTAGTATTCACAAACCATTGCTTACCCTTTTGACCATTTGTGACCCGTGCTATGAGTTGTAAAAGTTGACCACACATAGTGACATTCTTTGGTGATGGTCAGTGACGCATGCCTACTTTGGTTGGTCATTGTACATGGTAGCCACACAGTGCCACTACTTATTGAAGGTCCCTGTGCTTGCTAGTTGATACCTGGTGTTCCCAAACCATTTCTTCCCGCTCTGAGCATTTGTGACTCGTATTATGAGTTGTCAACGTTGACCACACAGCAGATTTAGTTCGTCAAAGGCATTACATATGCATACTTTGGTTTGTCATGGTAGCCACACCGTGCTACTACATATTGAAAGTTGTTGACCTTGCTAGTTGAAAACAAATATTCCGAAACTATTGTTTTGCCCTCTGACAATTTGTGACTCGTGTTATGGGTTGGGAACGTTGACCACCGATACCGAAATTCTTTGGTTGTTTGGTGTGCATAACAGCCACACCGTGCCACTATGTATAGAAATGTTTTGTCCTTTCTAGTCGATACACAGGGTTCTCAAACCATTGTCTCTACCTCTGACCATTTGTGACTCGTGTTATGAGTTGTCAATGTTGACCATACATAGTGGACTTCTTTGGTCATAGTCAGTGACGTATGCATCCTTTGGTTGGTCAGTGTGCACGCTAGCCACACTTTGCCACTACTTGTTAAAGGTCTCTGTACTTACTAGTTGATAACTAGTGTTCCCAACCCATTGTTTCCCCCTCTGACCATTTGTGACTCGTGTTATGAGTTTTCAACGTTGACCACACACTGTGAAATTCTTTCGGTCATGGTTAGTGGCATATGCCTACTTTGTTTTGTCACTGTACATGGTTGCTACATCGTGTCACTACGTTTTGAAGGTCTTTTTGCTTTCTAGTTGATAGCTATTGTTGCCAAACCATCGTTACACCCTCCGACTATCTGTGAATCTTGTTGTGAGTTGTCAACGTTGACCACATGATGTAAAATTCTTTGGTCATGGTCAGTGACATACCGTACTGGATCTTACTTTTGTGCAAAATTAATCAATCTTATTCGCCCATGCGTTACCTTTTTAATCTCTAAGTACTTTTGAGTATCACTCTTAAAATTCCTGTCCAGTTGTTTCAAAATTTGCTCAGCATGTTTTCTGGTTATTATCCATAAGTAGAGCTCGGCCCTCTGTGTTTCAGCTTCGGATCAACCGTTGGAGCACCTGCCATGGGCAGCCGTCAGATTGCGCAGCGCAATCTGGCGGCTACAAACATCCATGACTTGACCACTCGAACCTCACAGAGCAAAGTTCGAGCGGCCAAAGCACAAAGTGCGTGCTTGGTCTTGATCAGTGGGAAAAAAGAAAGGCCCAGGATTAAATCATTGACAAGAATGGGCGACCACCCCGGTAAATGAAAAATACCATTCTTCGGGTGAAAGCAAGAATCACTAAATGCGGTTTCAAATTGTGAACAAAAGTGAAG
>SZWC01001867.1:248128-259638 GCA_023375785.1 Penium margaritaceum | reverse complement strand
CTACCTCCTCCTCCTCTTCCTCCTATCCCTTTCCCTCCTCCCCGTCTTCGTCCTCCTGCACCTCTTTTCAACCCTCGTTCAGGACGTGGCCTGACGAGACATCCTTCTCCTTCTCAGCCTCCCACTCCTTTCCTTCCTCATCTGTCTTCTCATGCTGTTGCTTCTGGGCAAGCATCTGTGGGTGGTAATGGTGGTTACTCACAGGATGCTACGTTTCAGCCTGGAAGGAGATTTGCCGCTGCTGATACAGAGAGGCATGAAGCGCAAGAGGATGCGGAGACTGAGGTCGAGTCTTCAGATTTTGAAGCCTTCACTTCAAAGGAGCACTGGGAGCGAGCGCGCACACGCTCACTCATGCGCTTCACGACGGAGCCTGCTGGATTGCTCACCTTCAATGTCAACTTCTTGCAGAAACCCTCCGACCATGGTCAGCGCCAGGACGAGCACCAAGACCAGGACCAGCACCAGCACCAGCACCAGCACCAGAATTGTCAGGGGCATCATCACCAAACACCTCACCACCAGTCCACAGACCACCACAGACATCCCTTCCACCTCCACATCTCTCAGAGGGACAGGGTTCAACTCAGCATGGCTGCGCGGGGTCTGCAAGGGACCTTGTACCACCGCAGCTCGACGTTTGGAAGCCAGCCGTCTCAGAGCCGTTTCGATGGTGAAGCAAGAGGGTGCGAGAGGACTGTGGATGAGGAGCCAGACTTGAGCACACTTCCCCGCTTCCACTCAAGCCATGGAAGTGGTGGACGAGAGGATGCTCCACCCCATTCTGACATAGATTCCCAGAGAGAGTTGTGTGGCAGGCACCAAGGGTGGAGCCTGTCAAACTGCAGCTTGGCTGACGCCATGCAGCATGCCCATGCCCTTGACATGCCTCCAGAATCATCTGCTGTCCATGCGCATGGAAGGCCAGCAGCTGAAGATGATGGAGGAGGAGAAGGATTAGGAGGAGGAGGAGGAGGAGGAGGAGGAGGGGGAGCAGGAGGAGGAGGAGGAGGAGGGGAAGGAGAAGGAGAGGGAAAACGAGGTTGGGGAGGAGACAAGACAGAAGAAGATGCATGGAGCTCTCTCCTCCTTCACGCTCGGGCACGAGGTTCGACTCAGCTCCTTTCTTGTTCTGATATCAAAGAAGGGCGGCCTGGCTGCCATGAAGAGCCAGAGGGTCACAACTCCGGCCTTGAAGAAATGCTTACGAGGAGGCACAGACAAATCTGGAATCACCCCATCCAGGTTCAAGGCCATGGACTGGACGCAACCCATGGCTTCGCTTCCCACACTTCAGGCCGATCTGGTGAGCTAACGCACAGTTCCAACCCGCACGACCTGGGAAGTCTTGCGTCTCTGCCATCACAAGGTATTCTTCCCCTCGGGCCTCATCACCTCCACCCACAGCCTCACGAGGTTTCTGACCGTGGGCTTTCACTGGAAGGTTTGTCTTACGCCACCAGCTTGGTCGACATGCACCGTCCGGCGTCTCAGCCACAGGGACTCGCACCAAGCCTGGAGCCCCAGCACCACATGCAATGCCCGAGGCCAGGTGTGCAAGGCCCCATGCCGTTGTCAGCAGAACCCAAATCCCTTCATCTGCCGCGTGTATCCAGCTCGCTCGGCATGCAGGGTTTGAAGGCCGGCCCATCAACTTGTGAGTCACCAGCCAGCCACTCTGCTTTCAACCAGCAGCCGATCCTGGCGGCCTCTCAGCCATCAGACTTGAGCATCCCTGAGGTGGTTGAGCGAGGCCACCAAGGTCATGGTTCATCTCGACCGCAGGAGATAAGCGGCCACAGAGAGGGAGGCTGGATTCCGCGGAGAGTTTTCTCCGCCGAGAGTCTTGCGCTGAAGCAGTGTGCAGTTTCTGGCATAGTTGGGAGTGGGCTGCCAGATGTGCTGAAGAAGGCAGGCAAGCTGGCAAAAGAGGCAGAGACATGGGGACATCCATTGTCAGCAATGCAGAGCGAAGTACTCTTGCGAAGGATCGGTTCGGTTGAGTACCTTCGCAACGCTGATGCTGGGATAAACGCTGGCATTGGTGTCAGCGCGGCCACATGTATCATGGTTCCAAGTCTTGTTGCTGGTTCCCCTTCTGGCGCTTTTGCTGCTCCCAGTGATGGTGGGGCAGCTGTTGTCAGGCAGAGTAGAGCTGCAAACTCCGCTGTTCTCGGTGTCGCTGCCCTCGATGATGCTGATCGTGCCCCACAACCTCGTTTCCTATCTGGTGGAAGAGGAGAAAGCCTGGGTGACTCTTTGGCTGTCCTCACCACGTCTCAGGATGAGGAACTGCTCCATCATTTTGGTGGAAACCAGAGGCAAGACCTGCACTTGGATCTGAACAGGAATCTACTGCTTCAGCAACAACACCAGCAGCAACAGCAGCAGAAGCAGTTGTGGCAGCAGCAACGACAGCTGCTACAGCAGCAGCAGCAGCAGCAGCAGCAGCAGAAAAAGCAGAAGCAGCAGCAGCAGCAGCAGCAGCAACAGCAGCAGCAAGAGCAGCAGCAGCAGCAGCTGCTACTGCTGCTTAAAAAGCAAGAGCTGCTTCGTCCCGAACAGAGACAGTGGCAGCAGGGTAATCAGGCTGGTGGACAGCAGCACATAGAGGGTAAACAAAAATCTGAAATTCAGCAACAGCGGCAGCAGCATGATGAGCACCAATGCCAGCACGAGAACCACAGCAATGTGCTGCAACAGGAGCAGCAGCAGCACAAGCAGCAGCGTGGGAGAAAGCAGCAGCAGCAACGGCAGCAGCAAGAACAAAATAATCGAGAGGGTGGGAAAGACGATGAGGACAGGAAGCAGGAGCAGCTTTTCTGCTGTCATGAGTGCGGGCTCGCTTTCAAGAGTGCTCGGGCTTTAGGGGGCCACATGATAGCACACGTAAAACGCCGCCGCTCCAACTTCCATGTTGTTCACCACCAGCACCTCCTTGACCTCTCAGCTGCTGCCACTGCTGGTGCCACTGCAGTGACAGGGAGAGGTGAGAAAGAAGAAACCGCTTTAGAGGCCCTTGATGTGATGGATTCAGATGTAGGTGGAGCAGCGGCAGCAGCTACAGAAGCAGCATCGTATGGAGACAGAAACACAGCAGATTTCAATGCAACAACTGTTGCTACTGATGCCGTTGCTGGTGCCTGCACCAGAGCCTCCAAGGGTGATTTCCATGCCTCCGCCATTCCAGCGACTGCTGTTTCTAGATCTTTTGGGGCTGACGATGACATTTTTGCAGCTGGCTTTGGTGGAAATTCTGGTTCAAGTGCAAGTTTTGGTGTTACTCCGCTTCATCCAACAGCTGGTGTCGCTGGTGCCATGGCAGCAGTCACATCGTCCACAACTTCAGACACAATGCCCAGCCGCCATGAGCCTTCTGCTGGCACACATCGTATTTGGAATGGCGGTGTCCAATACAGCTTTGGCGGTCCTATCGGTGGTGGAGGTGCTGGTGCCATCACCACCGCCAGTGGCTTGAAGGGCTCTGGTGGAGGACAGGAGACGAAACTGGAGCACAGCCGTTCTTTCTCATTTCGCAGGCAGTCTCGTGAGGAGGTTTTGATAAACCACCACATTCCCCTCTCCTTACAAGTCCAGGGACTGCCCCATACAACCTTTCTTCCAGTCATGCACAATGTTCCATCCCCAGATGGACCTCCATCTTCCTCTTCCTCAGCTTCTTCATCATCATCCTCTCTTGCTGCTCTTTCATTCTTGCACTTGAGGCCGCCTTTTTTCTGATAACCATTTCACCTTCCTTATCCTCCAGACATGTTTCTGTTCAGCCATCGTGCACTGGCAGGGTGCAGACGCATATTATTCCTCCAAATGAATAACAACTTTGTGAGTATTTTGGTTTAGCCAACACTGTTTCCTGCTGCCTATGAGAGTTATCATAGGGCTGGCTGTGAAGAACCAGAAGCAATGTCAATGCCAGACAGAATCTGCCCCATTACAGTGATGCATGTGTAATAAATGACGTGAAAAGCAGTAAGGTTTTCATTTAGATCATACACTATGCCAAACCTTACTATCAGCAAAGGCAGTCAAGCAATAGCATCAGAGAAGAAGCCTGGTCTAACCATTACGTCATAGCATGCTCCATAACATGGTCATAACCATTCCCTGCTGCCAAAGGAATGTGCGTCAAGGAATTTACTTTAGGGATTGTCTCCAATGTCTTGAAAATATCATAGCCCTCTGTGCTCTTCATTTTAGATCAAGAGCATGAGCCATTTGTTGTGATGTGAGCCGTCCCCGTCTGCCTGTACAACTTATTGTGACCACTCGGACGTGTCCATGCTCATGCACATCCTGAGAAAATGTGTGGAAGCCTCCTAGAGATATTGCCGCAAACTAGGCGTCCGTGCCTGGTCAGACGGTGACGACAGTCACAAGTCGTGTACACAACGGCAAGGGTCTGGCTAGGCGACAGAAGGCAAAGTGTCAGAATGCTTCAATAGCATTTTCAGAGAGAAATGACAAATGACAGGTCCATGGCATAAGTACCTGCCGTGGTGCAAGGCGGGTGTCGCACGCGGCAGTGCAATATCTGTCCTAAAACCGGCCCATTCGTCATTATGATTTTTGAGAAATTTAAAGGTACAGGAATTCAATTTCTGATACAATGATTGTGGAGTGTATGAATTTGGCTCCATTAACTTTACCTCTTGGTGGAGACGGGAGTTGTCTCCATGTCTGGGACAGAGAGATTCCTCATTCAAAGTGATGATGCTGATGTCATGGCTATGCTGCTGGCTCTTTTGGGTAGAAAATGTTGTGGGAGGAGGCGTGCATTTTTTAGTTTTGGTTGAATCCAGTTTTCAAGTTGCGTGTCGTTGTAGTCTCTGGGATAGGAAAGAGGGCAATGGAGATGTTCATATGCCACGGTCAGAAATTCAGCAAATTGTTCTCATGGATGTAGATGTGTTGGGCTGCTTTCATGACAGTTTGCGACCAGCTGTGAATGTTGTGGGCATTTTCAGCAAGTAATGGGCAGTTGCACCAGGCAGAGGAGAGAATTTTCATGGTTACTGGGTTGAGGAATGTGCTGCTGTGGAGTGCTGCAGAGACATTGTGATGAATATGAGAGGTGGAGGGCGCTGTCACTGAGCCACTTACAGAGGGAAAGCTGCCACTGTTAGCCCGAGGGTGATTGTGCACCATGGAGGATCCCTAGCAGTGGCTGGTTCACACTACCAACTGTTTTTTTAATTTATAATTCATACTTATAATGTATATTCATTTTTTAATAATTTAACTGTGGTGAGAACTCGTTCCAAGGATGACAGAACATTGGACAGAGAGAGTGGAATCAATTTTGACCTCAATTGCATTGGAATGAACTCTTAATCAAGGCACAAAAACAGTGGCATTTTATAGCCACTGACCCAAGTTTTCCAAAAGACCAAAGCATGCCATACTTGAAGCTTCCTAGCATATTCTATGGCTTCTAGAGCGTCCCTTGGTAGGCTGTACTTTTTTCCACCTAGGAAAGCATCCCTTCCCTCATCTTGAAGCTTCTACCCCTGCCTAGATTACTCAGCTTGCTTCTACTAGGTGGGAAGGTGTCCAGAATATCAGGTAACCTCTAGATGCCTTGTGCACCAAGGCAGCCCCTTCTAGAAGGTGTGGCTCCTTTGTGGACCTTACCCTAGCATTCTAGAAACTTAAAGAAGAACTCTAGAAGTTGACCTAGCTTCCTGGTAACTACTTTCCACCTCCCTTGAGACAAGGAAGAAATTCAGCTTGCGGGACTTAAGCCCCGAGCCCTTGCATCTAGAGATAGACACCATAAACCACTAAGCCACATGGGCTTGCATTTTTGGTGTTCCTTTTTGGAGTTACTGCTGTCATGGTGAGGAGCAAAATTTCAACAATATCCCCCTTGCGCATCACCCATGGCAGCTGCCCATGCTCAACCTGCAACTCAAGAGGCTTGGGAAAGCCCAAGCTCCATGCAAGTAGCATCATGCCTGTCCTTAGGTTGTGCCTTCGTCATGGCATCAGCAAGCATGTACTTTGTGCCACAGTGCACAAGCACCACATCACCCTTTGAAAAAATATCAAGTGTAAAAGTGATGCCTGATCTCTATATGCTTGGTCCTCCAGGGCATCACAGGGTTCTTGGTCAAGCTGATCGCGCTCATGCTGTCAAAGTCAAGTGTTTTTGGCTTCTTTTGCAGCACCCCAGCATCCTTGAGCAATTGCCACAGCCATAACGCCTCCTTTGTGGCTTCAGCGAGTGCTATATACTCCGCCTTGGTGCTGGACAGTGCCACACACTCCTACTTCCAGCTTGTCTAAGACACCACTGCACCACCAAGCACAAAGACATAGCCTGATGTTGACTTACGGTTGTCAACATCGCCTGCCCAGTTAGCGTTGGTTAGGGATGCAAAACCGTGGTTGAGTAGCCCGGAACAAAAGTACCATGGCACTCAATTGCCACGGTATTTGTACCGCAAAATTCTACTTTTTTGGTGGGTCAGTACCGATACTGGTGCCTATACCCTGTTACTAGCGGTAATAGTAATATACCGCAGTATTCTAGTTGTACCATGGTACATTTTGTACCGTCAATTGTAGAATCTAGATTTTAAGTGTGGAAATCAAATACCACAACAATCCCCGTCTGAATCAACTCTAACATCCACTCTAAAAGTAAAAAGAGGCTAAAAAAAATAATCTGCATTACAATCTCAAGTGTTTTATTCTCAGTTGGAAAGTACCGTGGTACTATACCGTGGTACGTCACCGCGGTACAGAAGAGGGTACCCCTCAAGGTGAGTACCGACACCTTACCGGTACCGCGGTACCGTGATACCACGGTACAAAACCACGGTATACCACGGTATTGGTAGTACCACTGCCATCCCTGGCATCGGAGCAGCCAACCAACTCGAGGGAGTGAGTTTGGGATCCCTCTCTAAACACAAGCTGTGACTGTTTTTTCACCTTCAGGTAGCAAAGAATCCTCTTGACCACTTGCCAATGTAGCGGGCACGGATCAGCAACATAGCGGCTCACGTATCCCTCGGCAAAGGCAAGGTCAGGCCGCGTCGCCACCATGGCATACATTATGCTTCCAACTGCGGACTGGTACGGTACTCCAGCCATCTTCTCCTTCTAGTTATCCATGCTCGGGCTTATGCTCGAGCTCAACTCACATGTTGTTGTCGTAGGCATGCAGATCGGATTGCACTCATACATGTTATAGTGGCGGAGCACCTCCTGCACATATTTTTCTTACACCATCTCCAGGGTGCATGCTTTGCGGCCCCTCTTGATGGCGATGCCTAGGTTGTAGTCCAGCTTGCCCATGCCCATCATCTTGAACTGGTCACCAAGCTGTTGCTTCAGGTTCTTGAGCTTCCCCTCATCCAAGTACACAAGGATGAGGTTGTCCATGTAGAGGGCAACAATTTGATGGAGCCCTAGCTGCTTGCACACGTATACGTTGTGATCCGCCTCACAGCGCTTGAAGCCAAGTTTACCCATGAAACTGTCCATCTTAAGGTACCACATGAGCGGAGCTTACTTCAGTCCATAAAGCACCTTGCGAAGCCAGTACACCTTCCCCTGCTGTGCACCTACCCCCTCCGGCACCTCCATGTAGACTTCCTTATCCAGGTTACCATTAAGGACTGCAGTTTTTATGTCCATTTGGTGGATTTTGTAGTCACGTGCCGCTGCCACCAAAAGGTTAGTACGGATGGAGGCAAACTTGGCTACTGGTGTAAAGGTCCTGTCGTAGTGCTCCCCCTTTCTCTGGTCATTTCCTTTTGCCACCAGCCGTACCTTGTACTGCTCCATCATCCCCTTCTTTGTGAGATTATTCAGGAATACCCAATTAGAGGCGATAAGTTTCTTGCCCTCCAGCCGGTTGACCAGCTCCCAAGTTCCATTCTCCTCGTGGGAGGCAAGCTCAGATTGTATTTTTCCCTCCCACTCAGCCCCATCCTTCAGTTGCAATGCTTCTTTCACAGATTCAGGCTCCTCTTGCGTGAAGAAGGCTTGTGTGAACCCAGTCCAAATTTCCTTGTCGGCATCGTACCTCTTTCTCCTTCTCTGCACATGGCTGCTCGCTCGGGGCTGTTGAGGCAGTTATTGTTGTTCTCTCCTCTCGGTGCCATCCTCTCCAAGTGCATGCTCCCCCTCTCTTGGAGATATTTTAGACACTGGCCAGCTCCCCGCCTCCTTGTCCAGTTCCAGCGCTTTGGACTCCTCGTCGGAACTGGCCAGAGTAAAATCTGCCGCTCACCCATCCCTGAGAAAATCCTCTCTGGCTGGAGCTACCTCGAGGGCGTCACCCTCATTCACGTCTTCCGGCGTCTCCCCCTCTAGGAGTGGCATCCATTCCTCCCTCTTGGAGAAACCTGCCTTCTTGTCCTTCCAAAGGCTTCTCTCGTCAAACCTGAAGTCACAACTCTGTACAATCTGCTGCCTCCTTGGGTCAAAGAACAGGTACGCCTTGCTTCCGCACTCATACCCAAGGACAATGCACTGGCGGGTACGCGGGTCCAGCTTGCTCCGCCCTTCACGTGCCTGCACCACGGCATGTGCAACACAACCAAATATGCGGAGGTGACCCACCGCCAGCTTCCTCCCACTCCACATGTCTTGTGGCGTCTTCCATGCCTTGCTATCATTGTCCTTCAATGGCTTGGTTGGTGTAAGATTCATGGTGTACACCGCTGTCCGTGCCGCCTCCGTCCAGTACCGTTGTGCAAGCCCGGCGTCGCTCAATATGGATCGCACCATGGTAATCATTGTGCAATTTACTCTCTCTGCCATACCATTCTGCTACGGGGAGTGTGGAGTTGTTCTCTACCACTCAATCCCCTCGCTCTTCATCCACCAAAGTAGCCCACATACTCACCGCCGTTATCACTCTGGAATGCCTTCACCTTTAACTATTGTTGTCGCTCAGCATCTGCCACAAACTCCTGCATACACGCAAGGACCTCGTTCTTCTACTTCATGGGATCGAGGTAGAGTTTATGGCTGTGGTTGTCAATGAAGGCGAAGAAGTAGTGAGCTCTACCAATGGAGCTCTCAAGTGGTCCACATACATCTGTGCGTACCACTGCCAATTTTGCTGGTGCACATGTCCCCTTGGCCACGAAGGGCTGCCGCATTGATTTGCCGACAACACATGGCTCATAAATGATCTCCTTGGTTGCATTGAAGCCCCTTATTTGGAGACCCCGCACCACCTCCCTCTTCGCCATCTCCTTTACCGTTGATGGAGAAATGTGGCAAAGTCAGCAGTGCCACAGGTAAAGGTCCCCTTCATCCTTTGTTGCAAGGTTGGTGGCATCAGACCCCGCCCGGCTGCTAAGAATCTTGGAACGTAGCAGGTACAAGTTGTCCTCCCTCTTGGTACGTGCAATCACCTCGCCTTCACCCTCATTGTGGATGATGCCCTCCTTCTTCGTGAATAGCACCTCAAGTCCCTTGTCAGTGAAGCGGCTGATGGAGAGCAGGTTTACTCCAAAGTTGGATATGTGGAGCTCATCTTGAATTGCTCTTGTGAGAGATTTTCCACTCAACATTGATTCAATATGGTCATTCCCTTTAGTGATGGCCACCTCTGTTTTGCCATTGGCCACTGTCATGCGTCTTTCTGAGGCACCGTTAGCAATGAATGCTTCCATGTTGCATTGTGTGTGGAGGCTTAATCTGGACTCAAGGACAATAACTCCCGGATCCTTCAAGTCGGTTTAGTTGTGCGCCATGGAGGCCTGCTCATCCTTCTTCTTGTCCTGTTGTAACCATCCTGGCTTCTTCTTGGGGAAGTTTTGCCCGTAGTGTCCATCTTGCCATAGTTGAAGCACTCCCCCTTCTTGTCACCCTTCTTGGTCCCCTATTTGGCACCCTTCCATTTTTCACCTCGGCCTCCACTGTATGGACAAACAGTGTAGGCAAAACTTGATGCTGCTGCACTTTCTTGACTGCCATGACACATCCACTCATTGCAGACGTACTCAGAAACCTTTGGGTACTTCAGCTCGTCGGAAGGCCAGCCACCAAGGAATGTGATCATGGGACTCCAACTATCAGGCAAGGCCAGGAGGAGGACCATCGCTTGGAGCTGAGAGTCAACCTCCCAACCAGTGGCTATACACTCTTCTACAAGAGACTGAATCTTCTGCATGATCTCCATGAAGTTCTCACCTTTTTTGGCTCAAAGGTGATGCGTCGTTTGAAGATGAAGAGCTGAATAGCGAGGTTGCTTGACTGGTAAATGGAGCAGAGCTTTGACCATGCTTCTATGGCCAATGTGCATCTTTGGATGTGCCCAAGTTGTGGCAGGTATAAAGGGGACACAAGGAGCACCAATGCCTTTTTTTTTTGGCCTCCTGAATGTCTCCTTCTCCTCCGGCATTGCAGATTCTGGGGGGGGTCGACTCTTCATCCTTAACAAGCTCAAGCAGTCATTTGTGATCGAGGAAGACCTCAAACTGCCACCTCCACAAGGCGAAGCCTGTCCCATTAAACGCGAGGACAGTGCGGCTGCTCTCTTACATATTGGACATGTCTTTCTGCTGGAACCGTGAACACAAGCTGGCTTGAGACCTCTTAAGTCATGGGCCCATAACCCTTTGTTGGCCTGAGGGTGAATGTGCACTCTGGAGGATCCCTAGCAGTGGCTAGTTCCCACTACCAACTGTTTTGGAGAGACTTAAACTGTGGAGGAAACTGGTTCCAAGGATGGAAGAAACCTGGTCAGAGAGAGTGAAAATATTATTGGTCTCGATTGACTGGGAATGAAGTCTTAATCAAGGCACAAAAAAATGGCATTTTATAGCCACTGAACCAAGCTTTCTAGGAACACCAAAGCATGCCAGATTTGAAGCCTCCTAGCATATTCTATGGCTTCTGGAGAGTCCCTTGGTAGTCTGTCCCTTTTCCCACCTAGGAAGACATTCCTTCCCTCCTCTAGAAGCTTCTTCCCCTTCCTAAATTCCTCAGATTGCTTTTAGAAGGTGGGAAGGTGTCCACAAGATCAGGCAACCTCTAGATTTCTTGTGGACCAATCTACCCCTTCTTTTAGAAGGGGTGGCCCCTTCCTGGACCTTACCCTAGCCTTCTAGAGAATTAGAGAGGAACTCTGGAAGTTGAGCTAGCTTCCTGAAACCTATTTTCCACCTCCCTTGAGGCAAGGCAGAAATTCAAATTGCGGGACTTGACCCCAGGCCCTTGCCTCTAGAGGTAGACACCACTAACCACTAAGAAACTTTGTGTTCCCTTTGGAGTCACTGCTGCCACGGTGAGGAGCCACTGCTTGTCCGGTATGCCCGTGCAAGGATGGAGGAACATGGAGACTCTCAGGGTCTTGTCCAACGGGCTACATCGGCTTGTTCTTCCGGCTAGCTCAAGTCCAACGAGTAGGGAGATGATTTGTGTCTGGTTCCAGTGGACAAAGGTCTTTGAGAATGAGTTCCGAACACCGACTGCTGATTTTGCTAATGATGATGAGGGGGGGGGGGGGGGGGGGGGGGGCA
>SZWC01001867.1:228893-248015 GCA_023375785.1 Penium margaritaceum | reverse complement strand
GGGGGGGGGGGAGGGGGGTGGGCACAGGGGCACGTGCACTGATAGATTTTGACAGCATGGGTGCAGGCCAGTTCAAGTGAGGATAGTGACATTTTCAGGTGATGATGATCGATGATTATGTTGAGGATGATGATAATCAATGAAGAATACAGGGATGATGAAGTTGGTGCTGATGAGGCTTATTAGATTAATGTGATTGTTACAGATGATGATGGAGCGGGAGTACTCTAAGGAGGAAAGGCGGTGTGAAATGGCATCTTAAGAGGATGACGTGGCAATAATGTAGAGAAGATAGGTGATGATGTTGTTGCATATGGAAGAGACAATGGCTGGAGGAGGAGGCGATGCAGAGGGTGCTTCGGGATACGGAGGCGGTGGTGGAGATGTGACCACGGCATGAGGTCATGAGGACGAGATGAGACAGAAAAAGAGAGGTAGAGAGCAGGCATGAAGGGCAGTGTGAACGGAAAGTTTTGAAGGCAGAATTGACACAACAAAGAGCTTGGACAACGAGTGACAGGAAGCTTCCGACCAACTTGCAGCAGAAGGCGGCTTGTCTGATGTTGTGGACTGTTTTCAACTGATGAGGCCAGGTGTCACCACGGGCATTGATCTTGGATGGAGAAATATGTCACAGCCGAGATTGTCTTTGAGACAAGAGGTCACAGCTGGCATCAATGTTGATTTCAACTATGGCTCTAAGAGGCAGGCCAGCAGGTGAGCCAGTGAGAAAACCGGAATTCAGAGACCACGGTCTGTGGTAACGTTGTACTGAGAGACATGACATGTCTTGGGCAAGGGTTTCTCTGTGGGAGACTGCAATGCAAAGCATGCCTACCAGTCATCAAGCCAAGCAAGATCATCCAAGATGGGAGTAGGAAGACGATGGGCATCCACAGGGGGACCAGCGCGGCAAGCAGTCTAAGTCGGACAGCTGTATGTGGCCTCCTGGCTAGCGGGCATATAATTCGTACTTCCCTGGGGCTGGCAAGGGGGGTTGCCAAGGCAATGCATGATTAACTGCTCCAGCTGGTGCTCGAGAGCAGAAGGCTCAGGATTCTGGAAGTACTGCGGTATCACCATGCTTGGGGGGGGGGCGTAAAAGGGTAGCCAGAGTACAGCAATGGAGGAGACCATATTAGATGAGGCGTCCAATTAGTAACGGGCCCACCATAAAATGAAGGTAGAGGAGGGGCCTGGGTGTGGGACCCATTTGCGTTCGCTGCTACGATGGTAGAGGAGGCTGCGGACGGAGCCAAGGAAACACTGGCAGTGGAAGAACTATATCTTCTATAGAGCTAAGGTGTCGCTCACACTCGCACCCCATGGTAGCAACGACACAAGACTCATCAGTTGGTAAGGCACACATGTATCAGCCATGACCCGGCTGGCTACAGTTGTGGCAGGCGAGGGAGCTGTCACCAGAGGAGCCGCTAATGGAAGACTGCTGGCCCTTCCCCTTCCCTATATTTTTGCGCTCTCCTCTGCCACGGCCTACAACCTGCGTGGCTGCGGTCGTACCTGGGGCTGTAGATACCGAAGACATAGAAGAGGTGGAGCGGACTACTGCCAACACTGATATTTCTCCATGCTGTAGGAGGGTTTCCTGGGCTTAGAACCAGGACATGAGCGTGCACGGGGACACCATGACCTCTAAGAGTTCAAGGTTGACGTTGACGAGGATTTTGGAGTAGTTGGCAGTTGCACCATTCTTGATGGCGAGCGGGCGGCAACCGGCAGCGGACCAGTCTTGCCGAGCTGTCCTGGGAGATCCTGCACACGGCGCCAATAGATGGTGACTGACTCAGAGTTTCTCATCCTGAGGTCCTCCTTCAGGAGGCGGCTAATAGCGGCCTGACTAGAGGCAAGGTAAGGGCGGGTGAGGGTGCTCCAGGCCTCAAAAGGCTTAGGGTCGGCGTCAATAGTGGGATCAATGATGAGGGGCTGGAGGTCTGTGTTATATTTCTCTAGCAAAAAAGGGCAAGGGCTCTAGCTGCACGACTTGCATTGAACAACTACTCAAGCATGGAGGAGTAATACTTAAGGGTGTAGTAGGGCCATATATTCTCACCCTTAGCCCACAGAAAAAACCACAGCTCCCAAGCAGTTAACTACCTTACTTCAAGCTCCGGTGTGAGGTGTTTCAAAGCCCTTTTGCCTGCGCTTACAATTGGGCGCACTGCATAGAGACCCTAGGAAATTGGAGTCAGACTATTGTTGTTGTTGTTGTTGTTGTTGCTGCTGCTGCTGGGCCACCATCTGGGCTGTGGCAGAGAGCGTGGGGCCAGGCTGGCCAGGGAGAGGTGGTTGCAGAGAGGCGGCAGTCAGAATAAATTCTAACGTGGCCAAGAATTTGCGCAGGTCATCAACCTGCTGGTAAAGGGCGGCAAAAGAGTCAGATGGCGGTGTGGTATGTGTAACACTAGCTGAGGTGGAATGCATTGTGCCGGCACTGCCTGGTCTGGCCTTGGTGATGGGCAACATATGCTTGTTGATGGGTTAAACTCGCCCAATCCCCGCACCAAACATGTTTCTTGGGGACTTGCAAAAAGGAGGTAAAATTACGTTTTTGTTGTTTTTTTGTCTCTTCTTCAAGATTACCCCCCCCCCCCCCCCCCCCCCCCCCCCCCCCCCCCCTCCCCCCTGTTCAGGTACTTTTACTAATTTACCCACTTCACTGCTATTTTTTCTCTGGTGGTTGGTGGCCGGCGACCCCTCCACCCTCACGATGGTGAGGGTGGATGAAGCTGCACAATGCTAATGTTGCCGTTGTGCTGCGTGCTGGTGCTGCGTTTGCCACGGACTACTAGTGCTACTGTTGTTGCTTCTTTTGTCCCCGCTACTACTACTGTTGCTTTTGTGTGCTGCTGCAATAAAATTTTGTGCCAGAACTGCAGTTGGAAGTGAGAAATGACGGAGGTTAAATCAAGAATGGGGCTTGGTGGGATAACCCTCTGAGAGGCTTGTTATTCAGTCTACCAGCCAGTCGGGAAACTCCATTGTTTTCTGGAAGGTGGAGCATTCTTGGGAATGAGAGTCTTGGTACAATCAAAATGGGACCAACGACACTTCATTTAGTGGAGTGTAGGAGATGCTAGCACAAACCCTAGGGTCGCAGGTCAAGGCAAGAAGGTACAAGTATGGCAGTCACATCGGAAACCCCCTAAAGCGGGTGAGTCACGCTAGCCACGGCTCACTCGACGGGGATCGAGGGCAAATCAGCCCTGAACCCGCACAGAAGGGTGGCGAATGCCATGATGACCTAGGTTTAGCTAAAACTGTGCCAGAAGTAAGCAAACCTAGTTGCGTCCTGTAGTATGAACAAGGCAGGGTCTGATCTAGGTCTCAAACTATGGAGAGTACAATGTGTCAAAGCGGAATCAAGGACTCATGCGGGCAACTTAAAGCAGGGATGGGTCGACGGTCGGCGCGTGAGACAGTTGAGTGGCGCGCCCCGCTGCAGAGAGTGGCCGGCGCATGTCTCCGTGATTGGCGTGGAACACCACCGACCGCCGAGTCTGCATGTACTGCACACCCGAGGACATCCACGAGAAAATATATAAAAAAAGGCTTATCACGCCCCCTTGGCCGAGGGTGTCGCGTGCATGCAGCCAAGAAGATGTAGCTGACAGATGAGGGCAGATGATGACAGAGCTTTAGTGAGAAAGTCTGCGAGCTGTTCACTCCCAGGCACCGCACACACTTGCACAGTGTTGGCTTCCACCGCCTCTCGAACAAAGTGATGTTCTACACCTATGTGCTTGGTGCGTGGATGCAGCACACCATCATTTTCTGTTATGCGACGTGCAGCTGAGCTGTTGCTGTACAATGGCACAGATCGGACAGTCATGCCTAGTTCTTCCAACAACCGTCACAACCATGTGGCTTCACATGCAGCCTCCCCCAATGCTATGTATTCTGCCTCAGCCACACTATGGGCCACACATGGTTGTTTTGCACTCCGCCATGACACAGCCATTCCCCAGAGAAAAAAGACATACCCTCCTCGACTGCGTGCATTTCTGTCCCGTGCATAGTCACTGTCATGATACCCATCGATCAAGGGACGAGTGCCTGGGAAGAATACAAGACCCATCGATGCCGTGTCAAACACATAGCGCAGAAGCTTGAGCAAAGCCTTTTGATGTGTGCTGCGTGGATGCTGGCTGAATTGGGCCAATGTATTCACTGCACAAGAGATTTCTGGATGAGTGGTAGAGGAGAGGTAGGTGAGACTGCCCGTAATCTGCCTGTAAAGTGTGGGGTCCGTGTTAGGTCCGTACTCGGTAGTGTGTGTGTCAAGAAGATGTCCGTACACATCTGGGCTCATTGGTGACTGCTGTGGGGAGAGGTGTTGTACACGGTGGGAGAAACGCCCTGTGAGATGTGCTATGAAACGACCCTGGTGTAATGTCAGTGTGTGTGCAGCTCTGTCACGGGTGATTTTCATGCCCAGAAAGTTTTGTGCTTCCCCAAGATCAGTCATGTGGTAATGCGCTGTGAGCAGTGCCTTTGTTGCGTGGACCAGAGAGAGAGAGAGGGTGACAGGATCAACAGATCATCGACATACACCAGGAGAATGACCGGGATACGACTATCCCAATGGATGAACAATGAGGGGTCAGACAGACTTTGCAGAAAACCACCAAGTTCCATTGCACAACTTATCTCCTTGTTCCAGCATTGTGGAGCTTGTTTCAATACATACAATGCTTTCAAGAGGAGCCATACTCTGTCTGTCCATCCGCAAAACCTGGTGGTTGTTTCACGTAGATTTCCTCATGTAATGGGCCATTTATAAATGCATTCTTGACATCCATTTGATGGATCTCCCAATATTCGTGTGCTGCAACTCCTATCAAGGCACGACCAGTTGTGTACTCGCCCACTGGAGCGTATATGTCTGTGAAGTCTTGACCTGGTATCTGGTGGAACCCTTTGGCCACGAGTCAGGCCTAATATTTCTCAAGGAGGCCCTGTAAGTTTCTTTTGACTTTAAAGACCGATTTCACATCAATTGCCTTACGACCTGGAGGTAGTGGGACCAGTTCGTAGACCTCGTGCTCAAGGAGGGCATTCAACTCTGCTATCATAGCCCTTTCCCACTCTGTTGCATCTGGGCGCCCCCTTTCCTCCTCAACTGTAAGGGGCTCAGAATGAATCATGGGGTTTGTGGGACTCACAATATGATAAAACTGCCTGTAGTTGACCTTAGGCACGTTCCGTTGTGAGCGGCGAACAGGGACAGGCTGAACATGGACACTTTGTACAGGGGTTAGACCTGGAGGAGAGCTTGGTGAGTCCGCACTGGTTCTTGCAAGATCAGTCGGTGTGAGGAGGTCGGCAGGAACGGTTGTTGACCGGTCTGTGATCTTGTCTCGACCAGAGGATTTTGAAGTGTCTGGCCTCACAATGGGGACGAAGACAGGGACACTGACGTACTCAGGATACCTTTCGGGAACAGTCAGCACGGGCGAGTTCTTAAGGCCTTTGAATGCCCGGTATGGCATGTGCTCCAGGAGTGAGGAATCTATGATCTCAACAAACATGTGTTGTGTGGGATCCCAAAACCTCCATGCCTTGGAAGCAAGTGACACTCCAACAAAGACACACCACCTGCCCCTTGGGCTCAACTTGTGGTCGCACTGTGGATCAGGAAACCACACACACGCCATAGTACCCCACACGGGTGCTGGAAGCAGATCTTCTTCTTGTTTAAACCACCTTTCCCACGGAGTAACGGTCTTGGGGAGAGGACCTTGGGGCACCCGGTTCCAAACCCAAGTGATATACTTGACCGCATCCTCCCAGAACCCAAAGGACAAACCGGACACGGTGAGCAGGGTGCATAGTGCATCGCTCAAGGTTCTATGCCATCTTTTACCAACTCCATTTTTCTGGGGAGTATAGGCCGTAGTGGTTTGGTGGAGAATCCCTCTGCTCTTTAAATCAGCTGTGAGCGGCCCAAGAAATTCTCCACCCTTGTCAGTGCGCAGAATTCGCAGTTGGTAGCCTGTCTGACGTCCAGCAAGAGGAATCCATTCCCTTATCGCCCATTGTGCATCCGCTTTGGTTTTGAGCAAGAAGGCCCAGCAAAAGCGGCTGTAGTCGTCTACGAGAGTCAACACATACAGCGACACGTTTTGGACAGAGGGGACTGGCATGAGTCCTGTTAGGTCTGCATGTACCAGTTTTAGGGGTGTCTCGCTGACGCGATGGAACACAGGAAAACTCTGTCTGTGAGCCTTCCCTTCTTGACAGCCAAGGCAGGTGGAAGCCTTTAGGCCTTGCGGGCAGTCAATAGGGCTTAATCTGTGTGCATTCTGGTGTTTCAGTAGGTCGGTGATCAGTTCCATGTTGATGTGTGCCAGTCTTCTGTGAATGAGCTCTGTGTGTCTTGGGTCTGTCTTGGTCATGATGTGTGTCTGTGCACGATTTGATGGCAATGCAGGGAACAAGGTCAGACGGTACAACATATCAGTGTGCAATGGTCCATCAGCCAGCAGCACCCCACACGCATAAAAAGGCATGCATTTTTTAGCTTGCGTCAAATTTCACATGCCCGACTGACGATCCAATTGCCCCCCAGACAACAGGTTCACCTTTAGTCGAGGGACGTACAGGACTCCTGTCAGCCACAGAACACCCCCAGGCACTTGCAATGCAACATTCCCAATGCCCTCAACCCTCAACACTTCCCCTGAACCAGTCCGTACACCTTCCACCTCATGCGTTGCATACAAGGACACAAACAGTTGACGATGTGGTGACATGTGGTGTGATGCTGCAGTGTCAAATAACCACTTGTGCATGGGCAGGGTATGCAACGTGGTAACATGCGTGTGCCCAAGGCTCGGACCTGGCTGGGAGGTCGCTGTGGTCTCTGAAAGAAGAACATCCAAGGTCGCCCCCTGTGAATCACTAGCATGCGCTGTCGCCACGTCGTCGTACACCCGCTGAGCCCACTCGGGGTCTGGTGCTGGGGATAATGCAAAGTGGGGCATGTGGTGCACTGGAGGACCGCAGTACGCGAGCGGTGCTGGTGGCTGCTGCATGAACTGCTGCTGAGGCAGCAGACCAAAGGTGGCTGCTGCTACAGGGTTATAGGGGTGCAGTCCAGGTGGCCCGTATCCACCCATAGGCTGTGAGAGTGGTGTTGAGAACTGATGAGGTGGCTGATGCTGTTGTTGTGTCTGTCGCTGCTGCTGCTGCTACTGCTGCTGCTGCTGCTGCTGCTGTGGTTGCTGTTGCTGCTGCTCCCTCTCCATCATCTGTCGCTGAAGGGAGGGGCACCTACGCCAGAAGTTTCCGGTCTGGTTGCCGAAGCTGCACCTCTGGTTCCCACGGCCACGTCCGCAACCACGACCGATACCACCGGATGAGCCCCTGCATTCACCACTGGTGCCACGGAGCGGGGTGAATATCACTTGGGTGGAAGCAACAGCTGTGGCAGGGGAGCTATGGAGTGCGTATGCTGTCGGTGTCCCGGCTGCCATATCACGTGTCTCACCCTTTAGGATGTATTTGTAGTTGCACTGCTCCTCAAAGACAGCAGCCAAGTCTAGAGCCTCAATTTCTGCAACTGGATGACGACTGAGAAGGTCACGTCAAAACTCTTTGAACTGCTGACCAAGATGAAGCAGGACTATGTCAAGCCATTCAAGGATGGAGCAGGAAGCTCCTAAGCCTATGAGACGCCGACGTATGTCCATGGCCTCATCCCAGTACTCAGAGACTGGTGCGCCAGGCTTCGGGTAGAAGTTGCGAAGGTGGTCTCTAAGGGTCACGACCAGTGTCGTGCCTTGTTCCTCCTGACGCGTGGCAAGGTGACGCCAAGCGTCATAGGGACGTGGAGCACCACTGCGTGGATCAGAGGGATCTTCACCCTTGCCACCAAAGCGAAAGTGGCGTAAAGCATAAGCTTGCAAATATGGCAGGGCGTGGATCAGGGCGTTGAATGCGTGCAACAGTATGAGGTCGCTTGCCGTGTCAGGAGAAGGGCTGAGATAATAGTCCTCCAGCCCGTGTTCAGGGCCCAGGCAGGCCAGGGAGACTTCGGCAACAATTCGACAGGCCCACTTTGGGCCCAGTTTTCTTCCGAGGGCCCGCAGCTCTATGGGGAAGCCACCTCAAGTGTCTGTAGGCCCTGCAAGACCAATCTGACTACCCCAGACCCACTGCCCACCCCTGAAGTCGCGGCTGGGCACCCTGGGGTGGTGCAAGGAGGAGCGTGGGCGCTCCTTTCCGTGGACCTACTCCTTCACAGGCCCTCGCAGCTTGCGCGAGGTCTGCCTTGAACTCTCAGGGCTCCTTAGAGAGAGGTCGATGCCTTGCTGTGGCCTGTGCAACCACCTGCATCCCCTCGACCCTCACTGACCTGGCGCGCGATCGGCGGCCGCCCCCTTTGTCAGCTCCTACGGCCGGCTCACATCCAGTTCAGGCCCGCAAAAGGGCTCTGATACCATGAGAGGCATGGTACGATCACAATGGGACCAAAGCCACTTCATTTAGTGGAGTGTAGGAGATGCTAGCACAAACCCTAGGGTCACAGGTCAAGGCAAAAAGGTACAAGTATGGAAGTCACAGCGGAACCCCCTAAAGCGGGTGAGCCATGCTAGTCGCGGCTCACCCGTCAGCCGGCGAGCGAAGCTTGCTGGCACTCGACGGGGATTGAGGGCAAATCAGCCCTGAACCTGCACAAAAGGGTGGTGAATGCCACCATGACCTAGATTTAGCTAAAAGTGTGCCAGAAGTAAGCAAACCTAGTTGTGTCCTGTAGTATGAACAAAACAGGGTCTGATCTAGGTCTCAAACTATGAATAGTACAATGTGTCAGAGCAGAATCAAGGACTCATGCTGGCAACTTAAAGCAGGCATGGGTCGACGGTCGGCGGGTGAGACAGTTGAGTGGTGTGCCCCGCTGCAGAGAGTGGCTGGCGCATGTCTCCGTGATCAGCGTGGATCACCGCCGACCGCAGAGTCCGCATGCACTGCATACCCAAGGACATCCACGAGAAAATATATACGAAAAGGGTTATCAGGGAAGAGAGTCACGTGTCAGACACGTCAAACGACCGACGGCCCAAAACCTGGGCATCAGCCGTTTTTCCTAAAAACTGGATCACACCAAAACATGTAAGCTACAAACACAGTAAGAATCAGCTAGAAAATTCACGGGCCAAAGTTATGTCTGCATGAACATAGGCAGAATCCATGCTCCTCAGAACAGCTGTGTATGACTGCTGGCAAAATGAGTGACGGTGGCCACTACGGATGGAGCTGGACGTGCACTACACATAGGAGACTCCACAAGACGAGACAAGAGTTGCGTTTCTGACCACGATGCGACGTCCATATAAGATATGAAGCTAGGTGAGAGGAAGCATAGGAAAGAGTACACGAAAGAAACAAAGCTCAATGTCAAGCCATGGAGAAGCAAATTTCACAGTCAGTCGAGCGTCTCACAAAAGTGGGCAACAGTGTGGTTAGAGCTAGGAGCTAACGTGGCGGTTTGTGCCAGTTGGCCGGGTCACCCACGTGAGTGGCTCACATGGGGCCCGGCCGCCAAGGGATCAAACCAGACCTTCCTACGGCAAGCCGGTGGCAGTTTTCTCACCCACCCGGAGAGTCCACATGTGTGGTCTTAACGGATCAGCAACCCAGGCACACCCACATATGTACCTAGTGCTTGCATGCAATTTCACAATATGCCACATCGACCACGAGTGTATGTGGGTACACTTGTGTCCCTCAGTCTGTGCTCTTATGCTACAAGAACATCTTGCTGCATTCAATGTGGGCTTCCAGTACATTGCATTTGATGCAACGGGCGTCATGAGTTCAGACAGGTCTTTAGCACTTGGATGAGGCTCCCATTCTGCACATGCATCAAGGTGACAACTTACGCTATTGCTGAGCAATCCTTGTTTCCTTAATCACCTGTGTGTGTGAGGTGCGTGTGGGAGGATTCAAGATTTGACTTGCTTCTTTATTCGCATACAACACTTCTCCATGGTCCACGGACGAGCACCCATCATTCACAGAGAGAGATATCAGGACTCAAAACAAATCACATCGGACCAGAGCGACAGGATTACACCGGCAGATGAGGTACACAGCAGTCATAGTTCAGAAACCTCACGAGCACGGACAAGACCAACAGCATGCACTACGAATTTCAATGTTCCAGTACTGAGCGCCTTTTTGAGAAAGTCCACATAATGCTAATGAGAATCCTCCCGGACGACTTGAACTTCACCAGTAGCAATGAACTCATGCAGAAAATGATGCTCGATGTTGATGTGCTTCATTCGTGAGTGGTGAATGCTGTCGTGCTCAATAATTGTTGTAGTGCTTTGGTTATTGTTGTGCGAAGTACTGCAGCAGATGAAGACACACAGCTGTTGCAGCAAGCGACAGAGCCACACACTCTCATACGTACCTGAGCCAAGCACAAAGCGCTCCACCTTACTTGACCTTTGTGCAACACATCCTTGCTTACCACATTTCCAAAATATAGTGGTCTCACCAACCAAAAACATGTACCGAGTTTAAATTGCATGTGTCTGTGTCATGCACCCAGTCACTGTCAGTGTAGCCTTTCATGAGAACAGAGGGTTGTGCGTGATAGGATAACGCAAGGCGGCCTCAATATCTCTCCCTTTAGGCTGCTGCAAGAACTGTACTAGGAAGTTGACGGCAAAGGTCATGTCTTCCCATTTGGTGATCATCAGGTACATGAGGGAGCAGATCACTCTGAGATACTTAGTGACACTGAAAGTCTCTACCAGCTCTGACTAGTCAGTGGACTTCATATGGTGCTTTTCCGCAGGATTCATAAGATTTACCACAGTGAGAGTTCGCTCAAGCAAGGAGGCAAAGCACTCTCCAAGGCTGTGGATGCATGCAGCCTGATGCACGTCTAGTGTCCGATGCTGAAGGTTGTGTTTTAGCTCCATGCCCAAGAAGACGCATGCTGGGCCAAGGTCCTTTGTCATGTATTGGGACTGGAGCAGTGCTTTCATGGCCAAGATAGCAGTAGATATGGGTGAGGCGGTGATGTAATCGTACACATAAACAAAGAAAGCCAAAAGGACTCGGTCAGTATGCTAAAAAAGAATGCCCAATTGTGCTGCACCGAAACCCTCCTCTCTCAAGTGTGGAAGAGATCTCTGTGTTCTAGCAATGTGGCAATTGCTAAAGGCCGTACAGCCCCTTGCGGCCGCCAGACGTTATCCATCCTATTGCTAAAACCTGGGGGCTTAACAATGTAAATATTCTTATTAAGATGTCCATGTAGGAAGACGTTGTTGGTGTCCATATCTTTCATCTCCCAAGTGTGCTGTGAGACCAAGCTCACGAATGCATGTGCAGTGGTGTATTTGCCGACCTAGACAAACATTCAGTAAAATGGATTCCCCAAACATCTGTTAGAATCCCTTTTCAGTGAGACAAGCCTTGTAACAGACAACCTCGCAGTCAGATTCAGCTTGTGCTGAAGCACCAAAGGCCTGAGACAGCCTTATGTCTGCTGGGCAGATCTACCAGCTTGTAAACCCCATGCGTGATGAGGACACCCAGCTCCTCATACATAGTCTTTTCCCAGAGGGCAGCATTTGTGGCCTCACGAGCATGATGTACTCTGGTCAGCTCTGGTGGGATGTCAGAGAGGCGAGTTATGGTTAATCACCCTAAATTCATACACTCCACAATTGATGTGTCAAAAAGTGTATTTCTATATGCAAACAGTTTAAAAAATCATCAACATCAATTCATGTAACTAGAGCCTTCATATACAGTCATTGTATAGGGTGTTAGTTATTATGCATTATATGTACTACGTACTAGTTCTGTTTGAATTCCATGTTCACTGATATGTTCACTTCCCAATACACTTGTCGATTCACAGTTTCAGGGGTGCGGTGATTGGTCGTACATTAGAAGAACACAACAACATTAATGTGGGGTATAACACATGCACGCAGCATACCAACAGCATGCAGAACCACCTTGAACATGAAACTTCTTATAGAATTAGTTAGAAAATCTGCATGCTGTTGACGAGTTTTGGCCCAGACAACCTGAACTTCTCCGACAGCAAAGCGCTCAGGTATGAAATGGTTCTTAATACTGATGTGCTTTGTGCAAAAGTGATGCATTTTTTTCAAACTCAACAAGTGCTTTTGTGCTCTGGTTGTTGCAAAGCAGAGTGATGCAACAGACATGCAGACAAAACTACTACAAAATCTGACAAAGCCACATAATTTTGCACGTACCTACGCCAAGCGCCACATACTGGGCCTTACTGGAGCTGCGAGCAACACATCCCTGCTTCCCACTCTTCAAAGAGATAGCTCTCTTACCAATAAGAAAGATGTATCCCGTATGACTGTGTGCATCTTTGTCATTTACCCTGTCACTTTTAGTGCAACCAAAAACAACCATGGAAACAACACGCATAATAGCCTCAAGGTGCCTCTGACGGGACTGTTGGGAGAGCTGCGCCAGGAAGTTGATTCAAAAGGCCACAACTGCTTGAGTTGTGGTGGCTAGGTACATGAGGGACTCGATCACACTGAGGTAATTGGTGACATTGACCGTCTTCACCAGTTGTGATGGATGGGGAGACTCTAGCAGATGCTACCTTACTAGGGTCATCAGAGTAGAAGAAGTGGGAATCTTGGGCAACAATGACGTGAAGCACTCTCCAAGGCTACAAACATAAGCAACCTGATGCACATACAGAGTGCGACGCTGATGATCAGATTTGAGCTCCATGCATAGGAACATTTGAGTTTGGCCCAAAACCTTCATGTTCTATGTGGACTGAAGGAGGGTCTTGAACGACTGGAGGGCAATGAGGCTAGGAGAGGCAATGAGCAGCTCATTGACCTTGATGAGAATGGCAGCAAAGGGCTCTTAAAGGACACAAAGAAAGAGCGCTAGGTCAGCTGTGCTGCGGTGATAACCACCTCTCTCAAGGGTGGGGGAGATGTCCATGTTCCAGCTACTTGGTGAGTGTTTGAGGCCAATATTAGCCTTCTACAGTCGCCAGAATTCGCACGTGACACGAGTGAAGCCTTGTGGCTGTATCATGTAAATCTTCTCATTGAGACATCAATGCAAGAATGTGTTGTTCACTTCTATCTACTCTTGTTCCCGCTCATGTTGTATGACAAGACTCAAAAGTGCGGAAGCGGTGGTGTACCGCCTGCCTAGAGCAAATGTCTAATCAAGTTCAATTTATGGGATTTTAGAGAACCCTTTTGCCATCCGGTGAGCCTTGTATTGGTCGACCTCACTGTTTGGCTTCAGCTTGCATTAAAGGACCTAATGAGTTGAGACGACCATGCGGCGTGTGGGAAGATCCACCAACTCGTGGACGTCATCTTCTTTCAGAGTACTCAACTCCTCTTGGATGTCCTTTTCTCAGAGATCAGCAACAACTGTCTCTCAGGCCTGCTAAGCTGTGGAAGGCTCTAGTGGATGTGTATGGAATCCACTCATAGAAAAGCATGTTTTGAAGTAGCCTGAAATAGAGGTATCAGGGCCGCTGTGGAAGATATGCGCAAGGAGTGCATACACCACTACGGAGTTGGGATGGAAGTTTTAGCAATTCCAGGTGCAAGGATACTGGTGGGTCTAAAAGAGGCTACACCAATAAAGGAAGTCACACAGTATAGTGTTTGGCACTAAGAGGGCTGAGTGGATGAGCAGTGAGGGAGAGAGGCAAAGCCTCACTCCATTTGTGTATGGCTCTGGGCTAAAAACAGGAACAGTGACCTGGGACTTACAATGTGACACTCTGACATCCACAAGCTCAGTGGTCTGTGGTAGAGAAGTGGGAGGTGAATCAGAACGGGACTCCGTTGGGGCAATGATGTTGGCAGGAACGTGTGCTCACTCTAGAGATGATATTGCAGAAGATGAAAAGACTGGCGATGACTGTGGAGAGGAGGCGGCTGGGACATTGGATGACGAGGACAGACGGGGAGACTCAATGTCAGTGAAACTGACCACTGACGACTGTGCAGGGGACGCCTCCAGTGGGAAGAGTGTTCAAGGAGCTCCCAAGACAGGAGGCTGAAACAGGCGTGCATCCCAAGCCAAAGGAGAGAGGATAGAGAAAAAGGTGGAGCGACACGAGACAAGTCACACTAGAAGACATCCTCAAAGAGCAGTGCATTGTGCAACTCAATGACACAAGACTGTTTAGCATCCCAGAATTACCGAGCTGTAGACATGGCAGAAACACCAAGGAAGGTGCAGAGGCGAGCACGGAGACTAAGCTTGCCATCGTGAAGGTCCTCGAGAGGCTAGGAGACAGTGACACATCCCAAGACACAAGCAAGGCGTAAGTCCGTCCGGTGACCAGACTAGTGTTGAAAGGGGGTGATATGGTGGGGAAGTAGAGGGAGGGGCATGTTTCCAGACCCATATCATGTAGGACATGGCCTCAAAGGAGAAGAGAGGAGACATGTTAGACTCAGAAAGAAGAGTGCAGACACCTTCAACAAGAGTGCAGTTCTAATGCTCGGAGATGCAATTTTGCTGAGGTATGTAGGAATTTGAGGGCTCCATACACACCCTGTAGGAAGACAAGAAACAAGCAATGGGCTCCATGAACTGAACACCGCAGATGCAACAAAACTTCCAAAGGCAACGACTGTAGGAGAGTTCAACATGTGGTAGCCATGACTGAAGGATGGAGCAAACATCAATCTTTTGCCGAAAGGCAAAGACCCAGCGCATGAGGGAGTAGTCGTCTGTGAGACAGAGTATGAAATGTCCAATGCCATCCAAGGTTTGATGAGCAAGAAGACCCATGTCATCCGCACGCAAAAGTTTGAGAGGATGGGCGGTGCGGGCTTCAGAGGTGGAGAAAGGAGAATGGTGCATTTTACTTTGAGCTCAGTCAAGGCAATCAGCAGCACAGTGAGTTAGGAAAGTGGGGGCATCTAGACCATGCACGGGCTTAGTGTGAATAAAATGGTCAATCGCGGCAGTGTCGACGTGACACATGTGACGGTGGAGAAACAACATGTGTTTCGGGAAAGGGAGCGTGTAACGTGAACAAGGGCAGCAGTGCCAGGAGAGGATGCAAAAGAGGGAACACAGATCAGATGATCGCAGAAAATGCTGCAAAGCAAGACACGACTGGCGACGTGGAGCAAGACAGAAGCAATGCCGTGGCTAGACGATAAGTCCATGCCCTAGTCATTGTGAGTAGTAACACAGAGAAGATTCAAATCAAGGGAAGGTCAGTACAACACATCGATGAGAAACAAATCCTCCAAGGACCAATGAAATGAACAAATTCAATGCCCTGAACGGGAAGAACCTGATCGGAGCCAGTGCGTACAAAGCGCATGGAGCCAACAGGGCCAAAGGAGATAAACGATGTAGGAGAGAACGTCATGTGATGGGTGGCCCCAATCTCAAGTATCCAGAAGCCACCTGACTCACGTAAAGGTGCGAGGACACGACTCAAAACAGCGGTTGCTGAGCGTGAAGGATGCTGCTAGCCACATGCAGCAAGGCAATGAGGCAAATGAATGGACAGCCATTCCTCAACCCATGGAACATCCATAGGCAGACAGCTCTGAACGCCACCAGAGGACGATCCACAGAGATTCCCAGAACACTTAAACGCAAGTGATCACAGACACATATGCCCATTCTCACCTCCTGATCACGAAGATGATGCTGATGAACAAGATGTGAGAGCACAAAATCCAACTAACGGTTTTCCTCAGGCGGGTCCAATGTGATGACTATGCATGAGGGCTGGGAGCGCTGGGGGGAGCCTGGCGAGATCCATGCTGGTGGAGTCTAGGATCCAGATGGGGGACCGTAGAAGATAGGATCCCCAAACACCGGAGGCCAGCCTGAGGGATAAGGTGGCGGGTAGGAGGATGCACTAGTGTTGTATGCTGCTCCACTGGTGGAAGTGGGATTGGTGCGACTACAGGTGGCAGTGGAGGTGGAGGCGCCTGATCGCACCATTGGTGTTAGCTGGGGAGGTTGCCAAGTGCATGCGCATGGTACAAGCCAGACATGCATCTTTGGGGGGTGTATGACACTTCAGGACAGAGTGCCTGGTGGCGCAACAGTTCTAGCACGTCACGGTGCAGGGCGAGGAGGCAGGGGAGAAGGAGCCATTGGAACCCTTCCCTTTTCCACACCCGCAGTGTCCACCATCCAACCCACCACCAGAATGGCTTTCCCTTTCCTTCCCCCGTAGAAAAATGTGGAGGAAGAGGAGTGGATGAAGGTGAGGTATGTAATGATGAGGCCTTTGCTGAAGGGGAGGGAAGCGCTGTGGTAGTTGCAGCTATGGCAGCGCGATGAATGCACTTGCTATGTAGCACGGATTACTAATTGGTGAGGCGATACGTAGACACCAATGTCTGGCAGGGATTTTTCTGGAACGGGCTTCGCAGGCATATGCCTGAGCTTTATAGCCTTGACCTCCCTGAAGATATCGGACAATTGGAGGATGAGGTTGTTGAAAATGGAGAGGATGGCTGGGAGTTGCCCAGGTGCATCTTTGCCCAGAGTGCGCAGTAGCTTGAGACTGCAAGCCTAGCAGGTATCAGCAGCCTCATCAACACACATGGACAACGTGTTGAACTGGACTGTCAGGACACTTTGGGATGCATGGCCGGTCACAGTGATGCAAAATTTGATGAGAGCGCAGACATAGACTGGGTTCAGGGCATGCGGCGAGCTATGTTCACGTTATATGAGCCAATCTCATCAGTGAGACCGTCCGTCCTCCAAGAATGAGGGCACGAACAGTGCAAGAGGACTCTGAATCAACAGGGACAAACAGGGCAATGACATAGAGATCAGGGTCATTGTAGTAGTTTTGGAGGTTATCCCCCAGTGCCCAGGCACTGCAGTAGACCTCCAAAGAAGAGAAGGAGAGGTTGGAGGTAGACTGGGATGGCGAAGTGTCAAAGACACGCTGACGCTATGGAGGCTGAGAAGGTACTTTGGCTGCTGCTGTGCTAACTGTGGCTGCTGCTGTGACGAGATCAGATTGGTTAGAGCCAGAGGTAGTGGATGCGGAAGCGGGAGTGGTGGAAAAGGCAAAAGTGATGCCAGCGGCAGTGGATGTAGAATGAATGGAGTGTAGCGTAGGATGGAAGTGGTCCAGAACTAGGTCAGCAATCTGATTTGCAGAGTTATCCTGATCATGCTGATTGCGATGCAGTAGCTCTTCAGCTACGCTCTGTGTGGTGAGTGCCGCTTGGAGCGTGGCACCATTGCACTGCAGCTACGCTTGCATTGTAGCATACTGCTGGTCGTCAACTTGCATAATGAAAATGATGCCACCCTGCCAAGAAAAAAATGGCAAATTCCGTGCCCTCATCACAGCTTCGCCAGACAATCTCACATATGAGATGGGCACCTACAATGCTAAGACCGTCGTTCGCTCTAATGCAGAGCCATTGGGTGCATACGTGCTCATTCGGCATCTCAAAAAAGTGATCGGCCATGCCGCTCAGATTTTTTCCACGGTTTAGTTCAACCAGCTTGCAGTGCATACCAAAGAGACCGCCGAAGCTTACTAGGCTTGCAGCCTCAAACTGCTGCATAAATTGAGCCTCACTGCCCCAAGCAAGCTGTCTTTCATCCTCCATATTTTCAATGATCTCATCCTTGAGATCGCGGAAGTCTTCCGTGAGATCAAGGCCTCTGATCTTGAGCGCCTTATAGCCGAGCCAGTCCGTACAGATGCACCCCACGGCATTGGCACCCTCCAGGAGTTCACATCACAGTGCCTCACCGACTGGTGGAGCGCTCTACAGAACAAGTGCATCCAACGTGCTTCTCTGGCCTCCATAGTCACATGTGCTTTTCCAAACCCTGCTTTCATCCTTAATATGCCTACTACCTCCTCTACTTAACAGTCCTCTTCTTCCATGCCGAAATCCTCTCTGCTCACCCATGGGGGCATTTAGGGTCGGGGGAAAGGTCGGTTTGGTAGAGGTGTCAGCGGTGGTTCAGGGAACGTACAGGGGAAGGGGAAAGCAACCTTGGCCTCCTCCTCCTTTAATCCATCCTCTTGCACTCTTATGTGCTGGAAATGTGATGCCTGTTGGCACTGTGCTCAGAAGTACCCATCGCCACCCGATGATGCTTGCCTTGCTTCACCCATGCGGGCATACTGGACTTGCACCTCGAGTGGTTCCGACAGTTCTTCTTGAGCCAAAGCCATTGCCACCAGCTCCAGCCACTATGAAGTTGTTCCCACATCTGCATCCGCCTAGAGAATCAGCGTGACCCAGCATGCCACCCTGCCTTCGATTGGCCTGCCTTCTCGGATACTCCATCCAGGACCTACACACCTCCACAGTGGTTTCTTCCCGGGCCATCCAGCATTGTCCCTCCAGCATGTTCATCACTAGGGACACTTCTTAGGACTCTTTCCAGCTTGATGCCTCCGTGTCCCACCTCGTCCACCAGCAGCACCTGTGTGACCAGGGAGGTAAGAGTGTGTGAGGTTACCATGGCTCTCTTGCATGTGATTCTGACAGTGCCCTTCGTGCACTTTGTTTCCCTCTTGTGGATTTCCCGCTGATTGAGCAATAACATTCTGTTCTTCTCCGTCATTGTCTTGCCGTCTATGAGCAACAGCTTGCACCTCACTCGGCCACGTCACCGAAAGTTGTGTGCACTTGCCCATTTGAGTGTTGGGTGGCTTCTGGGTCCAAGAGTCTTGGCCGCCTTGTATTGCTTGGTATTGTTGGCTCTGTCTGCTTTGTACGAACTGGCTCCAGCCAGCTCCTCCCTGTTCAGGGTGTTGGTGTCGTCCTCTTTTTTTGTTCTGGGGGGAAATATTTCTTCATAATGTGTTGTATGTGCCTGCTCTTGAGCTTTGTCTACTTCTGTGATGACTCTCAATGACCAGGGCATGGAGTTCACCTCAAGTTGCGACGTCGCCTCTGTCTTGCATCGTACCACTGGCCGTGTCCTGCTGAGTGGCATGCAATGTGATTGTCTCTTTCATGTTCCCTCTCTTATGCCTGTGCCTGCAACTGCTGTGCCCGTGCACATTGCTCACTCCCTCTTTCCTTCACACACACACACACACACACACACACACACACACAT
>SZWC01001867.1:216723-227065 GCA_023375785.1 Penium margaritaceum | reverse complement strand
GGGGGGGGGGGGGGGGGGGGGGGGGGGGGGGGGAGACTGGCCTGTCGCTGCCTCCAATATCGGGGCATTGGCCCTTCCATCACTCTACCTGAGTCGCAGAGTGTACCCGTTGTGACTATCCCATCCGTGTCCTCCTTATCTGCACCGCATTCCCCTTGTCTTCAGGATCCCCTCTGTTTTCCACCAGGTCTGCTCCCACGACGTCAGTGCCCTCAGGGTCTGTGCCAGCAAAGTCCGGCTCCGTGACTGATGATCCTTCTCCTCACCTATCACCACTCTTACACTGCCACCTTCTTGCTCTCCCCCAATCAGGATACTGACTCACAAAAAACCTGTGAAGTCTCCTGCTATGATGCCGCCCAGCAGCCCCGAGATGTCTATTTGTGGGGGAACAACTGTGATCCCTGTCACACCAGCTCAGTCGTCCCAACGACAATCTCACTATGGCCCATCACCAGCATCTGTCTGATCTAAATCAGCACCTCAGCCTATTGGTCTGGATGCACTCGGACTGGCCATCAGCATGCTGCATCCCAACTCTGTTATGGGATACACACTAGTTTCTTACACGTATCGCAATGCCCTTGACGCATCCGTCTAAGGTTATGTTGCCGCCAGATTTGCCGCTAGTAATCTCTCTGACCTCCCACCAGAGCCAACCACAGTACGTCAGGCTCCCAGGGTCACCGATGCTGCCATTAATGAAAAGGTAATGCATGATGAGCTGGATATCCTCAAAGAGCATGGGGTCTACGAGCTGGTCGACCTGCCCAGTGGATGTAAGGCTTTCTCAACCTGGGTCCTTTGGCATAAGTTGAAGCCTGATGGCAAAGTCGGCCGCTAAAAGGCTCGTCTTAGTGCAAAGGGGTTGTCACAAATACAGGGTGTCGATATTGATGTGATGTTCGTCCCGGTCGGCAGATACACCACAGATCTATGGACTGCTGAACTTGGTTGCAAAGCACAACTGGGAGTTCGAACAGATGGAAGTCAACAACGCCTCATTAAATGGACATATTGATGGGGAGATTTACATGGTTCAGCCCCTAGGTTATACTGATGGGATAGATAAGGTCTAGCAGCTGCAAAAGGTGCTATATCGCCACGTTGCTGGAACATGGAGATCTCCTCTACACTTTAGGGAGGAGGGTTTTGGCGCAACACGACTGACCTAGTGCTCTTTCTGAGCCCACCATCCAAGCCCCTTGTGGTTGTCCTTGTCTATGTAGACGATCTCCTCATCGCCTCACCTAGCCCTGCAACTTTCCAGGCAGTGAGAGCACTATTGCAGTCCCAATACAAGGTGAAGGACCTCATTCCAGCACAAGTCTTTGTGGGGACAGAGCTCAAACACGACCGTCAGCATTGGACACTGCACGTGCATCAGGCCACATACATCCGTAGCCTTAAAGAGTGCTTCACCTCCTTGCTTGAGCAAAATCCCACTGCGACAACTCCCACAACTCTTCTGGGCCAGCGCCCATGAATTCCATTGATCAGTTACAGCTGGGGGAGATCGTCGATGTCACTGATCACCTCTGTGTGATTTGATCTCTCAGGTACCTGGCGACCACCACATGCACAGATGTAGCCTTTGTCCTCAACTTCATAGCAAAGTTCTCACAGCAACCTCAATGGAGACACCTTGAGGCCACCCTGCGTGTTGTCTGTTACATGCTCTCTACGGTATGAATTGGGTTATTCTATCACACAAAACCCTCTTTTGTCGTGGATGGCTACATCGACAGCTACTGGGCACATGAGACCGATGCATGCAGTCGATCTGGATACATCTTTTTGGTTTGTGAATTAGCTGTCACTTGAAAAAAGGAAAGCAAGGATGTGTAGCAAGAAGTTCAAGCAAGGCGGACTACGTCAAGCTCTGTGCATGTATGTGTGGGAGTGTGGCTCTATTGCTTGCTGCAACAGCTATATGTCCCCATCCAATGCATGAGTATGCGATGCGATAACCAAAGCAGGAATTGATGGGCATGACAGCATGCACCACTGGGGCACAAAACACATAAAGAATCGAGCATCATTTTGTGTAGAGCGTACTGCTATTGGTGAAGTTCAAGTTTTTTGGGTCTATACTCGTCAGCAGCATGCGGAATTCCTTTCCAGGCACTTAGCACTGGAATGTATAAAGCCTTTGTTCATGCTGTTGGTCTTCTGCATGCTCCTGAAATGCCTGATTGATGACTGTCATGTACCTCATGTGCCGGTGTTACTCTGTCTCTCTGGTCCGGTGTGATGTATTTTGCGTCCTCATATCTCTGTCCGTGCACGATGGGTGCTTGCCTGTGGGTCATGGGGGAGTGTTTTTCGTATGCGAAAAAGCACACAAATGATGTGTTGACTACTCTCAAACACACCTCACACACACTGGTTAATAAGAACACACAGAGCTCTCAGCAGTTGCATACGTGGTCGTCTTGACGCATGTGCAGCACGGGAGCCTTGTCCAAGTGCTAGAGACATGTCTGTTTCATATGTTGTAGGGCAGTTCCAACGTGGTCTGAAGGGTCCTCTATGTTCATAGCTGTGTTTTTTGTGAGTTCTGAGTCTAAGCGTGGGTTTTTTGGTTGCCTCATGCTATGTTTTTGGGAGTTGGACAGGGTTGCAAGACAGTCCCTTTTGCAAAGAAAATAACAGCATTTTGCATTAATTTTTGGACATGGACATAAACTGAAGAGTTTCAGGGCTTTTCTCAAGATTTCCAATGCATCAAAGCACGTCTTAACCTTAGCTCACGCTATGTCAGCCAAAGCACAGCACACCAATCTAGATGCGCAGTCAGTGGTGCAGGTGATGCCCGCCCGCCGAGGCGCCCTCGCAAATCAAGTACCCATCAAAAAGCCTCTCCAGAGGCAAATATGTCCCTCACGTAGTGGCAGTGCCTCTTGTGCTCTTGGGGTGCATTTTAATCATCATTGACTTTGGTGATGGAGATTGACGTAGTTCGAAACCTGTCCGTACCTGCAGCCAGAATAAAGTCCCTGAGTAACAACCTGTAATACTGACTCTGGTGGATCTTATCCACCAGACGACTTGGCAGTCTTCCGGTATTAGTCCACCAGATGTATCTTTGTAACCCGCTCCAGTGGATTTTCCTCTGGAATATGGATCGCGGCTAACTCCCCGAGCCGTCCCACACATCCCAACTTTGGAAGCTCACATCTCCCTTCTTACTTTTCCAAATCCGGAAATTCAAGTTGCACAGAATTCAACAACTTTTCAAATTTCAGGAACTTCAATCCAATCTGGATTTGGAGCACTCTCCAGGTAGCTAAAGTAAAATTTGAGGATTTTCCTCCCTCCAGCAGTGTGTTCACGCCTCCCGGCGTCGTGCCCGGGCATGCTAAGGGGAACAGCACAACAGTCTGCATTCATGGCGCCTGTTGCATCAATTGCAATAGATTTGAGAGCCCAAAATGGTTGTAGCAAGCTGTTCTCATGGCATAAGAGCACATACTGAGGGACACACAGTCACCCACATATGTTTCTGGTTGATTCGGTTTGTTGTGAAGTTGCACGCATATGCTAGGTAGATAAATGTGTGTGGCTGGTTGCTGATCTATCGGGAGCACGCAACAGGGCTCTCTCCGTGTGTCATAAAACCGTCGCCGGCTCATTGCCAGAACGTCTGGTTCCATCCCTTTGTGACAGCTGGGTCCCACGCAAGCTACTCGCGTGGGTGGCACGGTCAACCAGCATGATCCACCATATTAGCTCCTAGCTCCCTCTCGCTCTAACCACACCTCTGCTCACCTCTGTGGGAAAATCGACTAAACAAAAAAAGCAGCTTCTCCACTGCTTCACGTTGAGCCACATGTCTTGTCTGTATGATCGCCTACAATTCCTCTCACCTAGCTTCATGTTTTTCTAGTATCAGAGCACGTAAGGGAAATAGGGTATCTAAGGCACATCTAGTATTTTCCATGGCCGTGAACGAGGGAGTGAGAGTCACCCTGCCACCGCCGCCGCCATCGCCGCTGCCGTCGACACCATAATAACTCTAAGCTGCCGTAGCTGTTGCTTCCTTAAAACAGTCTCAAGCATCGTGTGTCCGAGCACCATGCTAGAGAAGTGAGGATCGTGCCTACAGTTGCAGCGTCCATTCATTGCTCCACCCATGACAGTATGCCGCCATCCTATTCATAGCAACAGCTAACATTTCCACAGCTGTGGCTGTGGTCGCGACTCTTGTAGTCTTATATACAGAATTAGGTGCAGCGACAGCCCCTGTCACAACAATCATCATTGCAGCATCTAGCTCAGTCATTGCTGCAATACCTCTTGCACTAGTCACGAAAGTCTGTGCATCATCTCTAGCAGAGTAGACACAACAGCAGTAACATCACTCTTGCAACAGGAATAGCAGAACACAATCTCAGCTGCTACACCCATATGAGTCTCACTCCCTTGGCTATGATCAGTCTGAGTTAGCCACAAAAGCAAGCTGATGGAGAGAGAGCAGCTTCCAGCATCAAGAACCCGTTTCAAGTGGCTGCCACCAGTCACTGCATGAGCTCAAGTAGCAGCAGACAGAAGGTGTGCAGTAGCTATAGCAACAGAAGCCGTTCTAATATGGCTATCACACTGGCGCCGCCATCAGACACCAAGCCCATTCCGACATTGCCCAGAACATGGTGTGAGCATAATTTCCTGGACTAGGAGCTCGCATGTTATGAAGACAAGTTGGAGCATGAGTAGTGGTCACACCTTCATTGCAATGGCCCCGGCTACTATCCGGGTGAGGACTACGATCAGTCTGAGGCATACGAGTTATAGGACACTGCAGACTGTGCAGAGCATTAAAAATTGACTTTGGAGGACTCACCAACACAACATGGCGTGCCAACTATGGGCCTCCATGTGACCAACGACCTAGAAAAACCTTTGTAAGCTCACCCGTTTCCCATAGAACACACCGCTAGAGTTGGCGTGCAACCTTTGGTGGGGATACTGGGGCATTACATCATGATCCCATTGTAGCACACTGGTCCTCCGCACGCAACAACCCTGCTCCTCAGCCGCCTCTAGCTGTGCATCTTCCCCACCTGCACCTCTTGACACATTCTATGTACTGGAGGAAAGCTGGTCTCTAGTGCTGCAGTTGCCTTCACATTTGCCGCCACTGGTTGTCCTGCTCGTGCGCCTGCCAGCACTATAGCCTGTGTATCCTCTGCCATTGACTCTCTCTCCTCCCACTCTAATCCTATCATAGCAGGTGCAGCAGCATAAGCCACCACCAAAGCACTCATATTTCCCTTGAGACAGCATGATTCTGACATTGTAACACCACACTTCACCTCCTCCCTCTCCTTCTCCTCTTTAGAGGTTCACTTTAGGGCTTGGGCACAGGGAAAAGAACTCTGGGATTAATACCACGCTCCAGATCCCACCGTAGTCCCACCATTTTCTATATTCACGTCACAGTCCACACGTGCCATCTGTGCCCTCATCAATGCTTAGCGAGACAATCTCATGGATGAGATTGGCACCTACAATGCTGACACCGTCCATCGTACTGCTGCAGACCCCGTAGGTGCTTGCACGCTCATTTGGTATCGCAAAACAGTGACTAGCCATGTCACTCAGATAGTTCTCACTTCTCAAATTAATCAGCTTGTGGTGCATACCGGTGAGATTGCCGATGCTTCCTAGGTGTGCAGCCTCAAACAACTGCGTGAANAATCTCATGGATGAGATTGGCACCTACAATGCTGACACCGTCCATCGTACTGCTGCAGACCCCGTAGGTGCTTGCACGCTCATTTGGTATCGCAAAACAGTGACTAGCCATGTCACTCAGATAGTTCTCACTTCTCAAATTAATCAGCTTGTGGTGCATACCGGTGAGATTGCCGATGCTTCCTAGGTGTGCAGCCTCAAACAACTGCGTGAATTGGACCCTGCTGTCCCAGGCCAGCTGTTTCTTGTCCTCTTTCAATAGTCTCATCCCTGAGCTTGCGGGAATGTTCTGTGAGATCAAGGCCTCCGAGCTTGAGCACCTTGAAGCTGAGATGTCCTTGCAGATGCACCCCTAAGCATTGGCTCCCTCTAGGGGTTTATATCCCAACACCTCACCGTCTGGTGGAGGACCCTACAGAACAAGCGCGTCCATTGCGCTGGTGTTGCCACCACAGTCACGTGTGCTTTACCCAGTCCTGTTGTCACCACCTCTACGCCTACTACTTCCTCTACTTCACCATCCTATTCTTCCTCTCTGCTCATCTATGGTGAAGGGCCGGGGTCACGGGAAAGGTCTGGGTGGTGGAGGTTCTCGCTGTGGTTCAGGCGGCGGGCGGGGAAAGGGGAAAGCAAAACCCGCCTCCTCGTCCTGTATTTCACCCTCCAGCACTGTCACGTTCTGGAACTACGAACGCCTCTGGGAACTCTGCTGAGAAGTTCCCAGCTCTGCATGATGATGCTCACATTGCCTCAGTCATGCGGGCGCACTGGGCTTGTGCCTCAGGTTGTTCCAGCAGTTCTTCTCAAGACACAACCACCGCCACCGGCTCTAACTGCTCTGAAACTTTGCCCATCTCTGAATCTGCCTACAGCATTAGCGCGGCCCAACATCTCACCCCTTATCCTTGGGATTTTCCCCCTTTCTTTGGCGGGCATGCCTTCTACGGTCCTCCGTCCAGGACCTACACACCTCTGGAGTGGTTTCTCCCTGGGCGGCCCCAGCATCATCCCTCCGGCGTTATCCTCACTCCTGATTGTGAGATCATGGCAGGAGCTCATTGTGAGAGCTCCTGCCATCTTGAAGCCTCCCTGTCCCACCTCGCCCACCAGCAGTGCCTGTGGGACCTATAGACGGTGAGAGTGTCTGAGAGTGTCACGGATCCCTTGTGTGAGAGTCTGACAGTGCCATTCGTGGCCCCCTCCTGGGGGGGGTTCACGGCTGTCCCCCTGTGGATGTTCCATGAATTGACGAATTCCAGTCGGTTCATCTCCCTCATTGTCTTGCCACCTAAAGGCAACAGCTTGCGCCTCACTCTGCCACTGGTGCCGAGATTCATGCACATTTGCCTGTCCAAGTGTCGGGTAGCTTCTAGACCATGGACTCTGAGGCCACCCATCACATGACGTCTAGCCGTGACTCCTGTGTATCGCTTGTCCCATTGGCTCTGTCTGATTTCTATGGACTGGCTCTGGCCAGGTCTCCCTATTTGGAGTGTTGGTGTCTACCGCTTTGCTGGTTCTTGGGAAGAATTATTTCTTTTTTATGTGCTGTATGTGCCTGTTCTTGATCTTAGTCTGCTGTCTGTGACAACTCTCGATTACCGAGGCGTGGACTTCACCTCCATTCATGGCGTCACCTCTTTCTTTCATCACACCATTGGCCATGTCCTTCTATGTGGCATGCACTGTGACTGTATCTTTTTTGTTTCTTCTTGTGCCTGTGACTCGTACGCTTGTGCATGCTACCCGATCCCTCTCCCCTGCACACACAAAATTGCGTCATCACCGCCTGTCACATTAACACTGCTTCCATTGAGCATCTGTTGTAAACACCACTGGTGACTGGCCCGGAAACTGCTACAATCTTTGTGCCCTGCTCTCTGCATTGTCTTGAATTTGCTCAAGAAAATATGCACTGCTCTCCTTTCTCCATGTATAACCATCTCACTTCTCAGTCCCTTGCGCCTTTTCATGCCGATGTCATAAATCCACTGGTTCATGACGTCCCTGGTGGTCACGGTTGGTACGTGTTTTGTCTCACAGACAACTATTCTTGCATGTGGTGGGTCTTCTTCCTTTGCGAGACGAGTGACTTGTGCTCTTTCTTTGAGCCCTGGCTCCCACATGCGGGAATTTCTTATGGCTATCGTCTCCACACAATCTGGTCTGATCGTGGCGGGGAGCTCATGGGTCCTGCTGCTTGTTTTCTCAGCGTTCATGGAGTTTATCTCGAGCCCTCTACCCCCTATACCCTCTAACATAATGGGATTTCAGAGCAATGGAACCACAATCTTGCTGATGGTATACGTACCCTCCTCTCTACGTCTAGCCTCCCTGCCCTCTTCTTTTGAGGCTATGTCCTATACAACGTGGGTTTGGAATCGTGTCCCCTATGGTCCACTGCCACATTACGTCACTCATATCACATGCTGGTTTGGTCACTGGGCTGACTTCCGCCTTGCTCGCGTCTGCGGTTGCGTCAGTCTGGTCTGGCTTCCTGCCGACCTCCACGATGGCAAAATCTGTGCCCACACTCATTTCTGTACCTTTCTCCAATCACCTCACCCTCAAAACTATGTACACAAAAGTGTATTGGGAAGTGAAAAGAAAATTAAGCATTCATCGTGCACTTCTCTAAGTCTTGAAAATACCTTTACTCTTTTCATATTTGACAAGAAATTTATACGTGGGTTGTAGTGACATGCATTCATGTTTATGATTTTTGACGAATCCATGATTACATGAATACACTTCTTGATACACTGATTGTGGAGTGCATGAATTTGGATCGATTAACTATACCTCCCTTCCTCTGTGTTTCTGTTCATTCCAGGTCGTGTCACTTCTGGAATGTCGACGGCACTCATGTCATTGAGTCACGTGGCATCCTCTTCTTTGAGGATGTCTTCCAGCGTGACTTGTTCCGAATGGCACCATCCTCCTCTCCCTCCCCGCGCCGTCGGCTTGGGTGGGTGGGTCTGTTGCCGTCTCAGATTGCAGGAGCTCTGTGCCTGTTCCCATTGGCCCTCCCACCATTCTACCTGATTTGCAGAGTGCACCCACTGCTGCTACCCTGTCCGCTTCCTCCTTGTCTGCATCGTCCCCCTCATCTTCAAGATCCCCTGTGTTTTCCCCAACGACTGCATCCATGAAAACAGTGTCCTTAGGGTTTGTTCCAGCAGAGTCCGCCTCAGCGACTGTCATTCCTTCTCCTACACCTGCCACTGCTCTCACATAGTCAACCTCTTGCTCTCCCACGATCACAGAACCAGTTCGCAATACACCAGTTGAGTCTCACTCTATGGCACCACCCAGAAGCCCTGAGCCATATGTCCATGGGGGCAGACTGCGGTCCCTGTCATACCAGCTCAGCGATCAGTCATCCCAATGACAGACTTGATCCGGCCCATCGCCCACATTTGTCTGATCAGAGTCAGCACCTCAGCCTACTCGGACTTGCCATTAGAGTGGTGCATCCTAGCTCGGACTGAGGGGCTGACTCGGATCAGACAGATGTGCTTGGACTTGCCATTAGTGTGGTTTATCCTAGCGCTGCCATAGGATACGCAATGCTTTCTCACGAGTAATACAGTGTCCTTGACGCCACCGTCTCAGGCTATGTTGTCGCTTGCTTTGCCGCTACCGGCCTCTCTCATATATGACCAATCACCGCACCCCTGAAACTGTGAATCGACAAGTGTATTGGGAAGTGAACATATCAGTGAACATGGAATTCTAACAGAACTAGTACGTAGTACACATAATTTATAATAACTAACACCCTATACAATGAGTGTATATGAAGGCTCTAATTACATGAATTGATGTTGATGATTTTTGAAACTGTTTGCACATAGAAATACACTTGACACACCAATTGCGGAGTGTATGAATTTAGGGTGATTAACCATAACTCAACTAATGCTATCAGCAGTTTCATGTTCAAGGTGGTTGTGCATGCTGTTGGTATGCTGCGTGCATGTCTTATACCCACATTGATATTGTTGTGTTCTTCTCTTGCTCTTGATTTGTTGTCCCGTGAAGCATGGATGTCTGTAAATTATGCACTGCTGGCACATCAGCCGAGTGCAAGAATGGCCCCTATTATATCCATTCAGGAGATGTTTGAGAGCTTAAATATTGTAATCGGCAAAGATGCCTTGCTTTCTCACTAGCAAAATTTTGGAGCAATACTTAGTAGAATGCATGCACCCACATACGCTCATGGTCGATGTGATTTTTGTGATGTAAACCATCCCTATCTGTATTTACAGCTTAATGTTACCAAATAGTCATGTCCATTCTCATGCAAATCCCTGATACGGACCCAACTGGTGTCGGAACACCGACGGGTGGTGACCCCACTAATTAGTAGCTGCCAGACATCCACCACAATGTCCCTGGTACTTGCTGAGGTGCTTTGTATTTTTTTGCAATCGCTAGATTTTTCTCGGTGGCCCGGCTCTTGAGTCCCATCTGCATGTTTTCCAATTTTTTTCCACCGGCCAGGGCCGGACCTGTGCGTCTGACCACTCCTAGCATCCAGTTTGAGATTATGCATCTCTAGATTCAGACGGTGTTGCGTTTGGATGCCTGTACACACAGTTATGGCTAAGGGTGCACACCATGCCAGATTTACGAATAT